>APFE030594627.1:79074-95775 GCA_000404065.3 Pinus taeda | reverse complement strand
CTAGTCAGCAATGACTGGGGAAAATTGGGAAGAAAACTTGAAGAAACTTTATTGGTAGCAAGTCTCTCTTGAACATGACACTTTCACTCCATCACTATGATTGAGTCAGGTTGGGTTATTTCGTTCACCGGTCATATTACCATTGGTCCATCGTACCATCCATCTTTGGGGTTAACGCTATCGATCCATTTCAGTGTCGCCGATATGTTCAAGAGAAGTCAATCAGAGAATTCACCAACCTAGCTTGTGTCTCACCCACTGCAATACCTTCACGCTTCATTCTTTCATGACTACCACCCTGAACCCTGTATCATCAGATCATTTTCACCTCCACAAAATCATTTGCTCCATTCTGTGTTGTAGATGTAGGATTCATTAAGGCCCTCCTACGACGGCTCCCTTCTTGTTGACGATAGCTCATTATCCAAGAAGTCGACCTAGGAACAACCCTTTCAGTACTTTGAAGCTTGCATGCCTCAATGGCAAGTTTCTCACTTCCGGCGACAGGTTTACATCAATGGCCTTCGACTGAAAGATTTTGCATGGTGTTCTACGCCAAGTCCCTTTTTCACACCACGCGAATTGTACTGTAGTACCTTGAGGGTCATCATCATTATCGGTGATTCCTCTCGCACCTATTAACAGCTTACATCATTGGCTGGTAATCAGACGATGTCTTTCCATGTTCGACTCCAAAACAATTTTCACGTGGATCAACTTGTACTTCGGGCGAAGATTGGATGAATTTGAAGAACCTGGATCTAGTTTCATCCATCTGGGCTGCGATATATTCAGGAAAATAAAGACATCAAATGTACATCATTGTTGCATAGATGATCATCCAAATCAAAGGATGATGGCTCTACCAGAATCATCAGTCTGCCACACAGACGATTCTCTGTCCTATGTACATGAAAATGAATTTATAAAGTTGAGCATGGGAATGCCTGCCTCAGCTAGATCATGAAAATGTTATGAAGATAACGTATTGTATTGTATCTTATTATAGGTTGCCTTCCAGTTTAAAACAACCTTGGATCCTCATGATAAAGCATTTCACCTGACATCAAAAGATTTTCGACTTCACGCTTTAGGTGGCCACTGTTATAGACATATTTGGGCACTGCAACCCCAATCACATATGTCCATAAACCAAGGGCTTCTGAGTCCCTAAAAATGTTGTTTCATGTGCTAAAGGAACAAGGTCAGCTGATTACATCATCTCCCAGAAGTTCTCCATAGAAAACTGCTTAGAACTGGTCAAAACTGGACCATACAGATTGCCCAGTGCTAAGGGTGTGATGCATCTCACCTGCTCAGTGTAAAAATTCGAGCTACTGGAAAGCCCTTCTTAGAGGTGCGATGCGTGAGAGTAGACAAATGGAGAGATAGTTTGCAAGGTGGATAATCATGAATCTCCAGAACTTCTCCTATGACACTGCCTCTCTGAATTTGCTAGGATGAGTAAGAGATCATCATCTCAAGTGGAATCAAGGATATCAAGAGGGACCTAATCAAATCCAAAAGCTAACTCACCTCTACAAACATCTATATATGATCCCTCATCCTAGAGATCCAAAGTGGAATCTTGTATCTTGTAAGGAAGTGTTGTTGGTTTCCTGGTGGAATATCATAGTGTTGGGTGATCTAAGCTTTTCATGAGGTGAAGAAGGGCTTTCATGCTGGGAGGATGATGCTGGGTCAGATCAATGGGTTCTAATCCTCTCTTCTAACCTCTATATCAATAAAGCTATTCAAGTTTTCCTCCACATTCTTGTATGTTTGCTAATATATACATGTGTGTGGTCAATATATATCTGGTCCTATATTGTTTACGGTTGTAGATCTTTGTACTTTGAAGGTATTATGTTGCTTTGACTTTACAGGTACTCTTTGAAGCAGAGTGATTAAGGAAGGAGCGGCAAAGATCTATCAAAGGGGAGAAGAAACAAGCAAAGAACCAAGAGAAAGATCGAGGTTGGTATTCTTTGCTCCTCTCCTATCTACTTCTCGTAAAGGAAAGCGAAAGTAACTTTAATCTATTTGTTTCTAAGATAGCTACCCGTCTTAGTGGGACTAGCAGCTCTACATAGCCACTAGATTTCCTAATAACACGCAGTACAGCTGGTAAAGTTAAATGGAGAACCCTTCCCAGGAAGAGTGAATGGTAGTCATCTAAAGCCATACACAGGTGGCCCACCCATCTGACTAGCCGACAGAAGCACAGTCTTAGCGCTCCAGGCAACTAAAAGTAGGCACGGGAGTATAAACTACTCTGCCTAGGAACTGCATGATGTCAAGATTGCGTGTAGTAGCGAAGTGTCCCAGGGTCTATGACAACACAAAGGTAGTTGCGCTGGAATGCAGGTTTACTGGAAAGTGGCCGTTATAGTCACTATTCACAATTTGATGCTTGGTTTGAGACCAAATGGAGTGGGTGACAGGCATTTAAGGCAAACTTTATCGACCATATTCTTGAAAATCTATCGCCAATATAGCATTAATGGACCGAATGTGGGGGGAACAGTCAAATTCAAATTCAAAAGGCGCTATAAATTACAAATGGTTGTCTAGCAAACAACACTTGGTAATTTGAGAACTAAGTTGTTGCACGCTCAAGAATTCATGAACTGAGACTTATTCGAGACTCTGAAAGTGAATTTGTTGTTTGAGCAGCTACCAGAGACACTAAAAGACCTGTGGAATAGCACTATGTCAACACTCGAGGAAGCCATGGACACAGGAGTAGTGATAGCCAAGGAAGCTGCGTAGGAAATTGTAGAAGTGGAAGCCCCATAGAGCACCGGAATAATTGTTGAGGTCCTTAAATCACCGTGCATGTCAAGACCTAAGAAGGATAAATAGGCCATGATACCAGTGCGTGTCTCACCTAGAAATCCACTGAGGACCAAGCTCACATTGGAGGAAAAGGGGAAGGCCATTAATTTGGAGGCCGATGAGGAGGAAGAGTTTGAGGAAATCCTGGTGGAGGAGGAGGATGTAGAGATGGAAGTCAAAACCTAGGGCGCAGACCCTTTCACAAGGTTGCCGAAATATGTTCCTCCATGAGAGGTTAAAGCCAAGGTGCCCAAGGATATAGATGAGAGCAAGAGCTCTCTGCAAACTCCGCTGCTCCCAGACGATATTGTGTTTGAGGGAACGCACTTGGGACGGGTTCCCATGTTAAAATTCAAATATTGGGACCTCGTAGACCATGAGAAGTTCCAAAATTTATCGATTGTGAAGCTAATACGCCAGAAGATGGATGTGCCAGTCGGAATGATTGAATTGGAGTCGTGCAAATGGATCAGAGGTGTCGAGAAATCAGGGTTGCTAAACCTGCTCTGGGTTCATCATTACCATCATGCCCTAGTGATTGTTTTTATCATCAAGCACCTGCTTTCCTTCATGTATGATGGGTGCTTATGGCTGGACGAGCCCATCCCCATCACATACCATCTGATTCACTAGATTACACAGCTCCCTTGCTCAGGGGCGAATTCAACAAGCATTTTAGAGGGAAAAAGCGACAATTTGGCCACGTGAAGGCAATGAAAAATAAATTTAAGCTGGAGAAGAAGAAGCAAGGGTATGCCATCTCCAGAATCAATAACCTTGCAGTCAAGGTCATGACATAGATATTGGCAAGGAAGGTGATGCGGAAGTGCTGTGCAGATGAGGTGCTCGCGCCAGTGGTTGCACTAGTGGCGCAATGCGCAGAAGGGGTCCAATTCAACTGGGCAAACTATCTATGCAATGAGTTCCTTGAGAACTGCTACGAGGCATAGGAGCAGGGAAAAACATTTGATTATGGATGGTTGTTGTTGTTGATAGTACTGGTGGCATGGGAGTTGCCCAAAGATAGCCAGTTCCTGTCGATCATGCAGGACCTTCCAGAGGTAGCGAAGTACGCTTCGATGTGGGCAGCTAGGGACGTAGAGAGGATAAGGGAGAGCAAGATATTTTAGGTGCTAATAGATATTAACATTAGGATGGGGATCTATTGCAAGTCGTAGTTATCGCCCATTGTCTACAAAAGTTTTCTGAGCTTTGCGGAGTTCAAAGCCGACTTCCACCATGTCTTCATGAAGGCGCGAAATTACCCTATGAAGACGTGGCATGAGTTACCTTACTTAGAGACCAATGATGTAATTTTTGCGGTCCTTGAGTCTTAGCTGCCGAAGTGGCATGCTCCAGCTAACTCTACAGTGGAAGTAGAGAAGTCTGTCACACAATAGAAAAAGGAAGAGATACAATTACAGATGGCACAGCTAGCAAAAAAGCACAGGAAAGAAGAAGCGGTAGCTAAGGCCCATGGAGCATGTGACACCGCAAAGTTAGCCGAGCAACAACAGAAAATAGCAGATGAAGAGCGCGAAGGAAACAAGTCACCTTTTCCCAAAACAAAGACCAATATAGAACAAGGTGGCGCGGACCCATAGATGAAGTCCACCCAACTAAAACGTCTACAACCACGAGAGCATGTAGGGCTGCGAAAGAAAATGAAGGCCTCAAAGACATCTTTCAACCATATCACCCTTACTGAAGGGGACTTACATGATATCAGCGAAACGGTGAGGGATGTCACTGCGGAGGCCCTCCAGCAGTTTGAGGAACAACACCAGTTGGTATTGGGGGCTCTCCGGACACAAATATAGGAGTTGAAGGTGTGCACTCGATAGGCTGGCACAGTGTCCACCAGCCTCACAGTCGGTACTTCCGCTGCCGAGGAAATGCTGTGCACCAGGGTGACCAACACAATAGTGCTACTAGATGGAGCACTCACTACAGAAAATGAGGCTGATAGGCCTATGGTCAGCAACTTGAAAGGGGTCAGGTTAATTATGGTTGCGCTCCCTCAGAGAGTCACGCTATAGAGGTAATGAGCGAGCAACACATCAACATTGAGCAGTTGAGCCTACAACACAACGAGGCCATGGAGCAGAACAAACAAATAATGCAAGTTGTGGAGGAAGCCTGCCAGATGGTCCTGGAGTTTGCCATCCAAGCAGAGGAACTAGTGGAGGCATGGGTATGTAAATTAGCCACAGGGCTACACGACGCAAGAGTAGAAATGGCCAGGGTTCAACTAGAGCTAAACCTTCTGATAACAGAATTACAGTTGAAGGCTCAGCCTTCAACTTTGTCGGAGATCAGAGAACAGCGTACCACCGGGATCACAACAACAATGGCAGAGGTTGACAGTTTAGTGAAAGACTGCATGAAGTTGTTCGAGCAGTCATTCGAGGTCCTCACCACCCTGTAGGAGGACCCGAACATAGAGAGCCTAGAGACAGATGCATGTGAACTATAGCATAAGTATAACGAGGTAAAAGGGACTGCGCAGATGGTTTCCCTTACACAGAGGCTTGCAAGGAAGCAGCACACCAAGGTGCTCAAGGAATAGGTGGATGTCGCTCATCATAAAGAGGTAGTTTTGAAAGCATGCCTACAACCATGGATCGAAGAGGCATATACAATTACAACCTCCATTGAAGCAAAGCTCGCGCAACTGCAAGCAACTCAAGAGCAGATTCAAGGCAACATTTCAACAACAGCGGTCACTGAACAGTGCGTGAAGGAAGTCCAGTAGGTAGCCACTCAGTGCGTTGTCGAACTTGCAATAATCCAAATAGAGTTGGGAGGTATTCGTGCTAAGATCTACACACCTACAGAGTGACTCAAGGGCAAGTCATGATGTTTGTGTTGGGGTCCTGTTGGGCACAAGATTCCCCAATGGAAGTTTTTGGGCTTACAGCCCAGATTTTGGTCCTATTTTGTAATTCCAATGTAAATACTTTGCATTTTGTGGGTGCAGAGCACATAGTTTGTTAAAGAGTCATAGGATTTTCCACCCTTATTTTGTTAATGTAATGTCGGCTATAGAAGGTTTACCCATGGTCCACAAACCATGGAATTGTATAAATAGAGCGAAGCTCTAAGTAGTAAAAATAATCGAAGGAGTCTAAGGAAGAATCAATGATGTATGCGAGATAACTCTAAAGTGTAAGTCTAAGTTTGGGTTCGTAGCGTAGGTAGAGGCTCTGCAGCTGAGTGCGCAGAAGCCTAGTAGTCGTCAACTGAGTGCACAGACCCTTACAACTGAGTGCGCAGGGCGAGTTGAGTCTGTAATTATCTGAAAGTATAAATAAAGAGAATTTTCTATCAATTTTGCGTCTTTATTTTTTGTTTATACTTCTGTTATATTAGCTATGAATTTCACTTCTAATGTTTATATGATGCACGAATGAGTATCACTGTATTGGCTAAGTGAACGCAAGTTAGAATCTGGTTACGCGAAGATAATTAAGATCTGTTACTAAGATAAGTAAGACACTTAGCGTAGTTGGGGAAATATCACAATTCGCTGCCCTAGCAGTGCGAAAGGACTTCAGCCCCTGGTTAGGGCTATGCAAAAGCTAATTCTGACACTTCGCGAGGGTACTGAAGGGTGTGACAGAGCACGAAGCAACCTACATGAAGGCAGGTATAGTTGGACTAAACTGACATCACATCCATCTCAAGGGTGCGAAAGCTTGGTTCCAGCATCCCCCCATACTACTTCGGGTGAGACTTTAGGCCGCGCTCCACGCGCTGATGCTGAAAGGGCTAGTAGTGTAGGGATTTGTTTGGCTAACTAACGTTGAACCTGGGTTAGGCCCCCATAAGCCAACAGGAAAAAAATGATAAATTGGTTATTCTCCCGATTTCCATTGGGATTCTATAGTATTGACTACTTTGTCTTTAGTGCGATTTTTTGGAAGCTTTTCAAGTAAGTTTTTTCGGTCTTTGAAATCACATGTTTGATGGATAATCCTTTCATAATTGAAGTTCCCTCTGGGTTTTCCAGGGTGTTGAATCCATATATAGAGTTAAAAAACCAATTTAAAGAACACATATCAAGATTTCACTTCAATTTTTTCTGTCGAATTCTAACACTGCAAAGTCCAAAAAATCACACTAAAAACAACTTTAAATGTAAATAACAATTAGTATTAAAATATAAATAATTGAAGCCTGTTTGGCAGTTGTTACTACTGATAATACATCTCATTATTGCCTACCAGGGCCCATGAAATTATGGCAAACAATAAAAATTATCCACTCTGAAATATAAATTAAAACGGTGAAGTGAGCGGTTGGAGTGTTGTATTACGCAACCGACATTTGAAAATATTGAATAAAATCTTATACGATCTGATTGTCGAACTTTGTCGACCTTTCAAATTTGGAAACAACAAAATTGTTGGGTAATCATTTTCGACACAGTAGGATACGGAAAGGCTGCATGAAATTAATTCCTATTAGATAGAGGGTCTCTATCACGGAAATGCTTGGCTTAAAAAGCCATAATCAAAATTGGTCAGGAGAGATAGTACTATGGTTAATTAAACCTATTTTTTGGAGTTGAATTAACCATATTTTTTGGAATTGAATTTGGTAGATAGGAAAGCAAACCATGTTTTCAATTTCTCAATTATGTCAGCCATTAACTTATAATCAAAATATATAATTTTAATCCATCTCTTTATAATTGTTATAATTGTTAGATATATTGTTATTATTAAATTTAATTTATTTATTATTTTAAATTATAAAATTTAAATTCTTTAAATGATTAGTATTTTTTGGAAAAAATATATATAAATAAATCTAAAATTTAATAATATCAAAATCAAAATCAACTTCTAATATCAAGTAAATAGGAAACCAATCTAGTTACAAATTTCTCTAATAAAATAAATAAATAAACTATTCAATATTCTAACCAAATTTTAAGTCTCACTTATAATACTTTTCTCCTAGGAACCTTATTCCTCATTAATTTAAAGTTCCAAGTGAGATTCAATCAATAAGGTTAGTGCCTCTAGTGCCTCTGTCTTTTTGTTTCTTTTTTTACACCAGGTTACTTGAAGGTAAGAAAGCCACTGAGGTTAGACTTCCTTGGCCTTTTGCTATATTTCTATTTTGTTGTTTGTTATGTTTTTTTTGTCTCACTTAAAACCTTGCAGTACATTGACTCTACCAGGTCATGAAAATTTTGAAATCTACTCTCTACAATAACTAGTATAGATCCATCTTAAATATGGATCTAACATGAGCCCAGAGGGATGTAATTTCTTTACGTCCAATTCTTTTTATGAACAAATATTATTTAAATATTTTGTATAGTTTAATAAATATTTTTTTTTTTTAAATTTTTATTTGGGGGAAATGAGTAAAATTTCAACTTTGATGGACAAAGTTACACATCACATTATATTTGAGTCGTGAATTTTACTTTTGTAAAATGGTATATATAATATAAAAGTTGGCATTATGTGTGCTCTTATAAACAAAAAAGAGTAGTGTAAAGGTTTATTTTTATAACTGCTGTATCGATAAAGTACTTTTTATGTTGAATGCAGATTTAATTCTAAATTCTGACAATTAAGAAACTGTTAAACATTGATCTTTTTTCTTGCAATGGCACATAAATTCATAGGATATTTACCTATTGTAAAGTTTTTATGAAATATACAAATATATAAAAAATTTGATGTATAAATTATTCTGTATAATAAAGTAATTTTTTTGTGAATGATTATGATTATATAGAAATTTATGGACAATAAAAATTTCATGATGTATATTTACCAGAAATACCTTTTTCATGAATATATAAAACCATTTTTGTAAATACAGGAAAATAATTTTTTCTTTAGAATATCTTGTTATTTTATGGGATTTTTAAGAATACCACGTGTTAAATTGAAACATATAGTTGTATTTTTAACAAAATCACCTTTCATTCTCGATCATCATGCAATATATGATAATAATAGTGAAAATCTAACAATTTCACTATATATATTTTAAATAAAAATAATGTATTAATAAAAAAAACTTTATAAAAATTTCAATTTATTTGAAATAATATTGAAAATAATAAAAGAAATAGAAACTTCATGTATCGAAAGAATAATTATCAATTATCATTATCTTGAATATAAATAATTTCATAAAACTCTTAGAATTAAAATGATCACAAACTCTTCTACTCCATCCCATGCTGGCAACATCTTTGATATCAACCACTCAAACTATCGTCTTATTCTAGAATCTCACTTGCTAATATAATTTTTATAATTAATATGATATATTTCAAACTAGCCATCTAAATGAGAAGACAAGTAAAGAGAAAACAATGTTGTTATTAAGGAGATGAATATGGGAAGTAAAGAGAAAACAATGGGGTTATTAAGGAGATGAATATGGGAATACAAACAAAACGATCCTTAAGGGATAGTTCCAAGATATCAAGCATTAAGAAATGAAATTTCTATCTTAGTATATTATGGGTAGTATATCATGGGAATGGGCACTAAAATTTTGGTAGAAGAAATCAAATACCTTAAAAAGGAAGAAAGGGAGGTTGGCCATAATTTTTTGACAAAAATAAAAATTAGAATAAGGCACTATATTGGATCTAAAAAAAATTAATATAGACATAATGCAATGGAGCAAGAAGAAATTCCCAAGAAGCCTCAAGAGACATCTATATTTTATGGGACTAGTGAGATATTTACTATATCTAAATGATTATCATATAGCATTAGATCTATTAATTTTTTTTTATCAAAAACTCTACTAAGCATATCTTCCTTTATAATATATATACCTAAACCCATTACATGGATAAGAATGATGTTAGAACACCATCTAAAGGCATGGAAATCAAATATTTATATTCCCAAAACCATGGTTGGAGATTTAAATATGGTTTTATCTCTAGCAGAAAAGAGAGCAACAACATTTTTTAGATATCTAATTAGAGAGTTAGTGGACAACTAGGTAGTAGATTGAGACCTACATGACCCAAAATGAAAGAATAGCAAGTACACTAGGACAAACAAGAAACTATATATGGGTCAAATAGTGAAAAGACTATATCACGTCCTCATCCAAAATACACTTATTGGACAACATCTAGATATCCTCTTTAATCCTCCCATCATCAGTCTCTAAAAGTAAGCCTATGTTTCTCAATCAACAAGCATGCATAACTTAATTAGGGGACTACCCCATTTCAATTCAACCCTATCTAATTGCATGACCCAGATGTAGCAATGCTCATTGAAGAAAAACTACACCAAATAGAGCCTAAAGGAGTGGGTGTTATCAAACATAAGGATTAAATAAATATATAGATTGTGTCTTTTTCATTAATATGAGCCATACATAAATACATAGAAGAGATGATACTTGGTTTCATCTCCCAAAACCTCTAGTGATTTTGACATTCATCTATTATTATTCATATTTCTAATTTAATATTTACAACACTATTTACAAAATACCATAATCCCAAGGACCAGTTATCAAATATTCCCTTCCTAATCTGAAGGGGTGTTTGTAAGTCTAAGCATATTTTAATTTTTTTCTCTTCCAAGCACTTTGGTGAAGATGTCTACAATTTTATTACTTGTAGAACAATGTATTAATTGAATTGCCTTGGCCTTTGCATGATGTTGAATCAAAAGGAAGTTTGTGTTGATGTCATTAGTTCAATCATGGAATCTAGGATTCTTGACCAGCTTGATTAAAAAAAAAGTGTTATTAATCATAAGTGGAGTAGCATTCATTTGTTTCTCTTATAAATCCTCTAGTACATTATTGAGCCACGAAATTTCCCACATCACTTCTATAGTAACAACATACTGTACCTCTATGGTGGAATCTAATGGAATGGATTTTTTATGTGATCTAAAGGAGATAATTATTAATCCAAGACTCACGATGTATACTAAAGTAGAAATTCCATTCTCCTTATCTCCATCAAACTATATCTGAATGCCCAACTACTTTGAATTCATCCACATTATAATATTTGACTCCAAAGTATTGTGTTCCTTGTAAGTAATTTATAACTATTGTTGCAACAAACCAATTTCATTCACAATGATTTTGCATGAACCTAGAAAGAATCTCAATGATGAATGAAATATATGGTCTCATGGTGGTAAGGAAAATAAGACTTCCCATAATTTATTTGTACTTGGTTGCATCCTTAAATTCATTTCCTTCTTTTGATGTGAGCTTCAAATTATCCACCATTGGAATAGAAAGAAGATTACATTCAACCATGACAAACATATTAAATTCTGTAATGTACTTCTTTTGGTAAATGAATATGTACTTCAAATTTTGAGTCACTTCAATGCTCATGTAGTAGAGAGTCATATCAAAACCCTTCTTTGATTCTTTATTTATGGATGAAATATAGCTTTGGTTATTCCTTGTTATCAATAAATCATCCATAGACACTACAAGATATGTAATATTTTTTACCAATTTTCTTAAAAAATAGAGTTGCATCATCAAGATTGAAGAGCTTGAAATTTTATTTTAAGAGATGCTCATTTAAGTTTTCATACCAATATTGTGGTTCTTATTTAAGGATATATAAGGATTTGATGATTTTACATACTCTTTGTTTGTGGGTTGAATTATATGGTAATAATTCCACTACATTTTATCATCAATTGGGGCTTGTAAGCTTATGAAGTGCTAGGAAATATATATGAAAAGTTGTTCTCAAAGTGTTAAAAAAAATTCAACTATCACACCACTTCCCAAATTAATAGCAAAGCATAACCCTCTGAAAATGGTTGCTCATATAACGATGAATTGTTAAGGTCACATTGCAGGACGAGTACAATACTTGACAACATTCTATAACATTGTAGGTTGAGTACACAATTTTAAACTCGATAATACTATGTCTTATTTCACTCTAGAAATTAGAGTGACAACCTTTGGTCTACAACATGAATAATGAAAAGAAAGCCAAGATCTACAACATAACATTTCCCATGAGTAGGGTCTATTACCAAAACTAATGAGCAAGAAGTTTCACAGACAACAACTATGTCAATTCCTCTGTGCAAAGAGAGAGATATTAAACTAATGATTGTCCAACATGAGATATTTGTTAAGCATTCCTTGGTAAAACCATGCAACACATAATTTTTTATATATTTATATTTATAAAAAACTTTATAATAGTAAATATCCTAAATTTATGTCAATTGCAAGAAAAAGATCAATTGTTTAACATTTCTTAATTGTCAGATTTTAAAATAAATCTGCAATCAACATAAAAATACCTTTATAAATACACAGTTATAAAAATAAACCTCCTTACATACTCTTTTTTTATAAGACACACACAATCCACTTTTATAGTATATATTTACATACTATTTTTTATAAAACAAACACACATAATCCACTTTTATATTATATATAACTTTTTATATTATATATACCATTTAGAAAAGGAAATTCACGACTAAATATAATGATGGTACTTTGTCATCTGTCATCAAGTGAAAATTTACTCATTTACCAAAAAAAATTAAAATATAATAATAAACTATACAAAATATTTAAATAATATTTGTTCATAAAAAGAATTTGGACGTAAAGAAATTAGATCCCTGGCTCATGTTAGATCCGTATTTAAGATGGATCTATACTAGTTATTGTGGAGAGTAGATTTCAAAAATTTCATAACCTGGTAGAGTCAATGTACTGCAAGGTTTTAAGTCAGACAAAAAAAACATAACAAACAACAAAATAGAAATATAGCAAAAGGCCAAGGAAGTCTAATCTCAGTGGCTTTCTTACCTTCCAGTAACTTGGTGTAAAAAAAGAAACAAAAAGACAGAGGCACTAGACGCACTAACCTGATTGAATGAATCTCACTTGGAACTTTAAGTTAATGAGGAATAAGGTTCCTAGGAGAAAGGTCTTATAAGTGATATGTAAAATTTGATTAGAATATTGAATAATTTATTTATTTATTTTATTAAAGAAATTTGTAATTAGATTGGTTTCCTATTTACTTGATATTTGAAGTTGATTTTGATTATTATAATTTTAGATATTTATTTATATTTTTTTCCAAAAATACTAATCAATTTAAGAATTTAGAACTTTAAATTTTATAATTTACAAATAAATAAAAATATATCTTACAATTATAAAGATGTGGATTTCAACCATTAAAATTATATATTTTGATTATAAGTTAATGGCTCAAATAATTGAGAAATTGAAAACATGGTTTGCTTTCTATCTACCAAATTCAATTCCAAAAAATATGGTTAATTCAACTCCAAAAAATATGTTTAATTAACCATAGTACTATCTCTCCTGACCAATTTTGAATATGGCTTTTTAAGCCAACCATTTCTGTGATAGAGACCCTCTATTTAATAGGAAATAATTTCATGCAGCTTTTCCGTATCCTACTTTGTCGAAAATGATTACCCAACAATTTTGTTGTTTCCAAATTTGAAAGGTCGACAAAGTTATTTAGAAATGTCGGTTGCGTAATACAACACTCCAACCGCTCACTTCACCGTTTTAATTTATATTTCCAGAGTGGATAATTTTTATTGTTTGCCATACTTTCATGGGCCCTGGTCGGCAATAATGAGATGTATTATTGCTAGTAACAACTGGAAAACAGGCTTCAATTATTTATATTTTAATATTAATTGTTATTTATATTTGGAGTTGTAAATCGTATAGAAAAAATTGAGGTGAAATCTTGATATGTGTTATTTAAATTGGTTTTTTTACTGTATATATGGATTCAACACTCTGGAAAACCCATAGGGCACTTCGATTATGAAAGGATTATCCATCAATCTTGTGATTTCAAAGACCGAAAAAACTTACTTGAAAAGCTTCCAAAAAAATCACACTAAAGACAACTTGTTTATATTAATTTGAGAAAGGAAAGCGTTTTATATGGAAAACTACATGTATCTATGGTTTATATTTTAATAATAATTAATAGTGAGGAAATGTAGATTAGTTTATCATTTTTAATTAACGAAAATTATATTGTTTAAAATGATTTGTTGGTAGTTTGCTAGTCTTGAGATATTAACCTGTTTCCTTAAATTAAAGGAAAAAAAGCTCTTAGCCAAAATTAAACAATTTAAAAAAAAAATGAATATTTCACATAGCAAATAATAAACATTATATATTAAATAAATTCAATAATTTATTTAATAAATATAATAAATAATAAAAAACCATTAAATTTATTATAATTAACCCTATAATATTTGTTATGAAATACATTATAATAAATCTCAATCTCAATTCTAACTATCTCATTATTGACTTACCAATTATAGAATGTTTATGGACTTACCCATTAAACTATCTCATTATTGACTTACCAATTACAGAATGTTTATGGACTTACCCATTATACAAGCTTTGGATATTCAAGTTTGACTGTTATATGTGTATGGAGTTTTTTAAAATTATTTTTAAAAATTTACCCAAAACTTTTTTTTCAGAAGAAAAAGCTGAATATTTATATTAAAGCAATATAAGAGCCAACAATTGAGATTCCATAAAGGGATTAAAAAATAATTAGAATGCAAAATGAGGTGTGCTTTATAGGTATATTATGATGTTTTGGGTTTATTTTTATGGTAAATTATGTAGTAAAGTCATTATAAAATAAAGTTTTATTTTATTGGATAATTAAAATTTGAAATATAATCAATTTTTTTTCAAAATATAAGTAATATTAAATTAATAAAAAACAATTTAGGTTATTCAGACAGTCAACCTCTCCCTATTTATTACCCCCATACAGTCTAGATCTTCCTCTTATTCATATAGAAAGGATGCAAATATCACTCTTAACAAGTTTCAATAGTATACACAACATGTCATTCATATAGAAAGGATGCAAATATCACTCTTAACAAGTCTTAATAGTATACAACAACATTTTAACAACATATTATTCTTGGAGAAACACTTACAACAATATATGCCTTATTTGAGAGGGTCACAACTCAGAGCAGGTCAATATCCTTAAGTACAAAGTAGTCAATACTATAGAATCCCAATGGAAATCAGGAGAATAACCAATTTATCATTTTTTTCCTGTTGGCTTATGGGGGCTTGACCCAGATTCAGTGTTAATTAGCCAAACAAAGCCCTACACTACTGGCCCTTTCAGCATCAACCCGTGGAGCACAGACTGAAGTCTCACCTGAAGTAGTATGGGAGGATGCTGGAACCAAGTTTTCGCACCCTTGACATCGCTGTGATGTCAGTTTAGTCCAACTATACCTGTCTTCATGCAAGTTTCTTCGTGCTCTGTCCCACCCTTCAGTACCCTCGCGAAGTGTCAGAATCGGCTTTCGCACAGCCCTAACCAGGGGCTGAAGTCCTTTCGCACTATTAGGGCAGCGAACTGTGATATTTCCCCAACTATGCTAAGTGTCTTACTTATCTTATTAACAGATCTTAATTATCTTCGCGTAACCAGATTCTAACTTGCGTTCACTTAGCCAATACAATTATACTCATTTGTGCATCATATAAGCATTAGAAGTGAAATTCGTAGCTAATATAATAGAAGCATAAATAAGAAATAAAGATGCAAAATTGATTAAAAAAATTCTCTTTATTAATACTTCCAAATAATTACAGACTCAGCTTTCCCTGCGCACTCAGTTGCCGACTACTAGCCCTCTGCACAATCAGCTGCAGAGCCTCTACCTACACTACAAATCCAAACTTAGACTTACACTTCAGAGCTATCTCGCATACATCATTGATTCTTCTTTAGAATCCTTCAATTATTTTTACTAGTTAGAGCTTCGCTCTATTTATACAATTCCATGGTATGCGAACCATGGGTAGACCTTCTATAGCCAACATTACATTAATAAAATAAAGGCAGACAACCCTATGACTCTTTAACAAACTACGTGCTCCGCACCCACAAAATGCTAATTCTTTACATTGGAATTACAAAATAGGACCAAAATTTGGGCTCTAAGCCCCAAAACTTCCTTTGGAGAATCCTGTGCCCAACAGAACCCCAACACAAGCATCATGACTCGCCCTCAAGTCCATGCAGGTGCATAGATCTTAGCACGAAGACCTCCCAGCTCTATTTGGATTGTTGCAAGTTCGACAACGCACTGAGAGGCTACCTGCTAGACTTCCTCCACATGTTGTTTAGTGACCGCTGTCGCTGAATTGCTGCCCTGAATTCGTTCCTGAGTTGCTTGTAGTTGCGCAAGCTTTGCCTCAATGGAGGCTGTAATTGTATATGCCTCTTCGATCCATGGTTGTAGGCGTGCTTTCAAAACTACCTATTTATGATGAGCAACATCCACCTGTTCCTTGAGCACCTTGGCCTGCTGCATCCTCGCAAGCCTCTATGTAAGGGCAACCATCTGTGCGGTCCCTTTTACCTCGTCATACTTATGTTGTAGTTCGCATGCATCTATCTCTAGGCGCTCTATGTTCGGGTCCTCCTGCAGGGTGGTGAGGACCTCGAATGACTGCTCGAACAGCTTCATGCAGTCTATCACTACATTGTCAACCTCCACCATTATTGTTGTGATCCTGGTGGTACGTTGTTCTCTGACCTCCAGTGAAGTTGAAGGCTGAGCCTTCAACTGTAATTTTGTTATCAAAAGGTTTAGCTCCAGCTGAACCCTGGCCATTTCTACTCTTGCATCGCACACCCCTGTGGCTAACTTACGTATGTTATGAAACCAGCTCAAGAAAAGATAGAAAAGATAGATCAATGCCTTAGAATTCAGCCTCTTCGAGGAGGCAACCTCCTTTACATTACATAAATGAACAATTCTTGGATGA
>APFE030594627.1:57112-78644 GCA_000404065.3 Pinus taeda | reverse complement strand
CTCCAGGTTCCAATGTGATTTTTCCTTCCTCTTCAATTTCTGGCAATATTGTTTGAATTGGGATCTTTTGCAACTTTTGAATAAGTGGCCATACTTCTTCATCCTTCTTCCATTCATCCCTTGCTTTGTTTATCCAATCTCGTTGGATAATAGAAATAGCACAAAACAATGCTTCCACATCCTCATCCTTGAAGGGTCTTCCCATTTGATAAGGTCGCCATTTCTTAAGTGCATGTAGTATTGCCAACATTTCCTTCTCATAAATAGCTTTCTTGAGATGTAGTAGTAAAAATACCCAATCACCTACATCAAAACATTTTTCACTATGATGTTGATCTATCTGTTGTTTCGTTTGATTTTGCATTGAAGTGGCATTATCCTTTAAAAGTTGGAGAACTTGTTGTTGATGCTCGATGTGATCTTTCACTACTTGAACCTTTTTCTTCTTGATATGTCCTTCTATCTCTAGAGTTTGAGAAGTGGTAATTTCTTCCATCCAATCCTTTACAAAATATGGTCGGATTCATTTCTTGATGCTCGATGTGATCTTTCACTTCTTGCACCTTTTTCTTCTTGATATGTCCTTCTATCTTGATAGTTTGAGGAGTGGTAATTCTGGCAATGCTTTACGAGATATGGTTGATTCATTTCTTCTTTCTTGATGTGATCTTTCACTTCTTGCACCTTTTTCTTCTTGATATGTCCTTCTATCTTGAGAGTTTGAGGAGTGGTAATTCTTGGCAATGCTTTACAAGATATGGTCTGATTCCTTTCTTCTTTCTCTGGGATGGGGTCTTGGTGTATATCCTCTTGTTTTGATGTTTCTTGATCCTTTTCTTCCTCGTCTTCATAATCTATGTAAAATAATTTCTTCTCAGCACACTTATGACCTTTAGTGCATTTGCTATCACAATTGTAACAAAGCCCTTTTTCTCTTTTTTCTTCTAATTGTTGTGTTGTAACCCTTGTAGGTTGTGGAAGGCTAGGAGAAACAACACTTCCATCTTTATAGTTGTGAGGGGTAGACTTCCTTGTTGCCATAATTTTACTTTCCAATATGTAACAAAGCCCTTTTACTATTTCCAATTGTTGTGGTGTTGCTCTAAAGAAGGTGTTTCTCTTTGTATCCTCATAATGTGCTATCATTTCCTCCGTGAAATTGACCACGTAACAATTTTTTTACGAGAACAAAGCCCTTTATACCATAAAAATTGATCCGGTTCTAAATATGAAGATGCAATACATACCTTTTGTAACAGTGGTACACCATGTAGATCAAAATATTGCTCCATCTGAAGTATCCAATTTATCAGATCCTTGCCATCAAACTTCCTCATCTTGATTTTTCTTGATTTTAGGAGCTCGATCTTGAAACGACTATAACTCTCTACTTTCAGATCTTTAAGTTCTAAAATTGAGACCTGTAGTAGCCCTCTGTGTCCTCTTTTGAATGCCACCAGTCTGATCCAAATTGGATTCTCCAAGAAAAAGTTATGCACAATCTCCCACAGTGACCTAATTATAGACTAGTTCTATAGAGCGAACTTGTATGACATGCCACGAGTCACTGTTTCAACCTTTGGCTTTGAAAAATATATAGAGGAAACTACAGTCTTTCCTCTTTCTATATCTTCTTACGAAATTTCAATCCGATGCTCAGAGAGAAAGTTATGATGCTTTTCCCCAGATCACCTGTTTGGAATGTAATTTAGGAGTTTACAAAAAGACCAACTTCCTCAGATCCTATCTCCACAAATATAGCGCGAAAAGCTTTGAAATTTAGACCCAAGCTTCAGCACGATTTCTTCTCAAATGGGTTTGTTTTTTAGCTTCTGAAACGTCGCAGAAAAAATGTTATAGCGAAAATGCCACGATGACCTGTTTGGAGCAGCGAAACCCTAGAATCCAAAGCTCTGATACCAAATGTTATGAAACCAGCTCAAGAAAAGATAGAATCAACGCCTTAGGAATTTCAGCCTCTTCGAGGAGGCAACCTCCTTTACATTACATAATGAACAATTCTTGGATGCTACAAATGAAAGGACCTCCTTTCTATATATAGGAGTCTAAGGGGTCATAACATAATCAGAGCCGACATAAACAATAATAATGTAAGGGCACAATAATAACAATAGTGGGCTTCTATGGGGCACAATAGTAACAATATGGGCACTACGTGGGTACATCAATATAATAAGTGGGTTGTACTAATAACAATAAGGGGTTACACTAGTAGTATAGGGACCTAACAACGTACCTGCGCCTCCACCAGTTCCTCTGCTTGGATGGCCAACTCTAGGACCATCTGGCAAGCTTCCTCCACAACCTGCATTATTTGTTCGTTCTGCTCCACGAACTCGTTGCGTTGTAGGCTCAACTGTTCAATGTTAATGCGCTGCTCGCTCATTACCTATATAGCGTGACTCTCCGAGGGAGCGCAGCCATAATTAACCCGACCCCTTTCAAGCTGCTGACCATAGGCCTGTCGGCCTCATTTTCTATAATGAGTGCTCCATCTGGTAGCACTATTGTGTTGGTCACCCTAGCGCCTAGCATTTCCTCGGTAGCTGAAGTACCGACTGCGAGGCTGGTGGACACTGTGCCAGCCTATGGAGTGCACACCTCCAACTCCTGTATTTGTGTTCGGAGAGCCCCCAATACCAACTGGTGTTGTTCCTCAAACTGCTAGAGGGCCTCCATGGTGACACCCCTCATCGTTTTGCTGATATCATGTAAGTCACCTTTAGTAAGCGTGATAGGGTCGAAAAATGTCTTTGAGACCTTCATTTTCTTTCATGGCCCTACATGCTCTCGTGGTTGCAGAAGTTTTAGTTGGGTGGAATTTGTCTACGGGTCTGTGCCACCTTGTTCTATATCGGTCTTTGGTTCGGGCAAAGGTGACTTGTTTCCTTTGCGCTCTTCATCTGCTATTTTTTGTTGTTGCTCGGATAACTTTCCAACGTCGCATACTGCCTGGGCCTTAGCTACCGCTTCTTCTTTCCTGTGCTTTTCCGCCAGCTGTGCCATCCATAATTTTATCTATTCCTTCTTTTGTTGCGTGACAGACTTCTCTACCTCCACCATAGAGTCAGCTGGAGCATGCCACTCCAGCAGCTAAGACTCAAGGACCGCGAAAATTACATCGTCGGTCTCTAAGTAAGGTAACTCATGCCACATCTTCATAGGGTTCTTCCGCGCCTTCATGAAGACATGGTGGAAGTCAGCTTTGAACTCCGCAAAGCTTGGAAAACTATTATAGACAATGGGCGATAACTAAAGCTTGCAATAGATCCCCATCTTGATGTTAATCTCTATTAGCACCTAAAATATCTTACTCTCCCTTATCCTCTCTATGTCCCGGACTTCCCACAGTGAAGCGTACTTCGCTACCTCTGGAAGGTCCTACACGATTGACAGGAACTAGCTATCTTCGGGAAACTCCCATGCCACCAGTACTATCGACAACAAAAACCATGTGTAATGAAATATTTTGCCCTGCTCTTGTGCCTCGCAGCAGTTCTCAAGGAACTCACTGCATAGATAGTTTGCCCAGTTGAATTGGACCCCTTCTGTGCATTGCACCACTAGTGCGACCACTGGCGCAGGCACCTCATCTACACGACACTTCCACATCACCTTCTTTGCCAATATTTGTGTCGTGACCTTGATTGCAGGGTTATTGATTCTGGAGATGGCATACCCTTGCTTCTTCTTCTCAAACTTAAATTTATTTTTCATTGCCTTTGCCATGGCCAAAATGTCGCTTTTTCCCTCTGAAATGCTTGTTGGATCCGCCCCTGAGCAAGGGAGCTGTGTAATCTGGTGAATCAGATGGTATGTGATTGGGATGGGCTCCTCCAGCCACAAGCACCCATCATGCACCAAGCAAAGCAGCTGCCTAATGATAAAAATGATCACTAGGGTGTGATGGTAATGCGGAAACCAGAGCAGGTTTAGAAACCCTGATTTCTCAACACCTCTAAGCCATTTGCGAGACTCTAATTCAATCATTCCGACCGGCGCATCCATCTTCTAGCGCATTAGCTTTGCAGTTGATAAATTTGGGAACTTCTCATGGTCTACAAGGTCCCAATATTTGAATATCAACATGGGAACCCGTCCCAAGTGCACTCCCTCAAACACAATATCATATGGGAGCAGCGGAGTTTGCAGAGAGCTCTTGCTCTCATCTATATCCTTGGGCACCTTGGCTTTAACCTTTCGCGGAAGAACATATTCCGATAGCCTGGTGAAAGGGTCCACGCTCTGGGTTTCGACTTCCATCTCTACATCCTCCTCATCCACCAGGATTTCCTCAAAATCTTCCTCCAAATTAATGGCCTTCCCCTTTTCCTCCAATGTGAGCTTGGTCCTCAGTGGATTTCTGGGTGAGACATGCACCAATATTATGGCCTGTTTATCCTTCTTAGGTCTTGACATGCACAGTGATTTAAGGACCTCAACGATTATTCCGGTGCTCTCTGGGGCTTCCACTTCCGCAATTTCCTACAAGGCTTCCTCGGATGTCATTACTCCTGTGTCCATGGCTTCTTCGAGTGTTGACATAGTGTTCTTCCACAAGTCTTTTAGTGTCTCGGGTAGCTGCTCAAACAACAAATTCACTTTCAGAGTCTAGAATAAGTCTTGATTCATGAATTCTTGAGCGCGCAACAACTCAGTTCTCAAATTACCAAGTGTTGTTTGCTGGACAACCATTTGTAATTTATAACACCTTTTGAATTTGAATTCGACTGTTCCCCCCACATTCGGTCCATTAATGCTAGATTGGTGGTAGATTTTCAAGAATATGGCCCATAAAGTTCGCCTTAAATGCCTACCGCCCCCTCCATTTGGTCTCAAACTAAGCATCAAATCGTGAATAGTGACTATAACGGTCACTTTCCAACAAACCTGCATTCCAGCACAGCTACCATCGCATTGTCGCGGACCTTGGGACACTTCGCTATTGCACGCGATCCTGACATCGCGCAGTTCCCAGGCAGAGTAGTTTATAGTCCCGCACCTCCTTTCAGCTGCCTGGAGCACTAAGACTGTGCTTCTGTCGGCTGGTCAGATGGGCGGGCCACCTGTGTATGGCTTTAGATGACTACCATTCACTTTTCCTGGGAAGGGTTCTCCATTTAACTTTACCAACTACATTGTGCCACTGTCAATAATCTCCTTAATAACATATGGCCTCAGCCAATGCATTCTAAGTTTCCTTGGGAATTTATCAAACTTACTATTGTACAACAACACCAAATCATTCACCTGAAAGGTGTGCAACTTAATATGTCGATCGTGCCATGCCTTTTCGTGTTGCTTCTGGACCTGCTAGTGAAATCCAACCAAAAATATCTCTTCTTCGAGCTCATCCAATTGCGCGAGCCTCTCCTCTAGGGCTCCATAATCCATCATACATATGAGCGCTACTATGCGTAGACTAGGCATGATGTATTCCATAGGCATTATGGCTTCCACTCCATAGAGAAGCCTAAAAGATGTCTGTCCCATCAGTTTCTTGCATGTCATTCGATAAGCCCATAACACTGCAGGTATGCACAGGTCCTAGTCACTTCGCTGCACATTGCATACCTTGGTCAGCACGGTTTCCAGTACTTTGTTGAATGCTTCTGCACGTAGAACCTTCTGCATGGTTTCTCTTCCTGCATAATGTCTTCCCAACATTAAGAGCCATCTGCAAGTTTGCCCCCCCAACACATGCTTATTGACCAGGTATTTTAGCGTGGAGTACATGAACATCTGTGTAGGTTGGGGCTCTTCTCCATAGGCCTATGTCTACTTGGCTAGATGCACGTGTGGATCATCCTGCCCATCATACTTGTTTTTCAGTCACATCTTAGGCTTCCCAAATCATGTTCGCATCATTCTCCTACATTCACACAAATCATTAAAACTTCCTTTGTATGTACCCCACCATCTCACGGGCGTAGTGCGCAGTACCCAGTCCAAGGCCTAGAAGCATTGCTTTTCTAGCACCTCCATTTCAAATGCATCCAAGAAGGTATCTACCTCATTTAGACCATCATAAGTAGGCAAATTTCTTATTTCTATCAACACACAACGTAGCGACTTGGTCATCATATTGTAATTTAGCATAGTTACCTCATGTAACTGATTTTACCATCATTCTATTTCTTCATCAGAATCCGAAGTGTAGGAGATCTCACGCTCCCATGTGATCTACCCATCCACAGTGGGATTTACCCAGTCTTGGTCTCGCATTGTTATCTGATAGATACAATCTAGATCATCATCACTTTCATAATTGCGGACCGGCTCCTTGTAGCGTGATCCTTTAGCAGGGTCCAAGGGTATAATTACGCGTAGTGACTTCTTCTCAAAGATCATTTTCCTCTTCTTTAGATTAATTACCCCATTCATATCAGTAGCCAGTCAATTCCCAACAAAGCGAGGTAGGGATTGCTATCATCAAAAATCTCTATGACTTCAAAATCTCCTAGCATGCTCGCTCCATCAATATCCACAGCTATTCCCTGCAATTGCCCCATGGGTATAATTTTCTGTTGGTTTTCCATCCTTAGCTAAATTGGAGAACATTACAGCGCAGTGGCCCCACTCGCTCCCATGTCTATTTTAGTAGAACATTCACATCTGATTCCAAATCCAGAATGACTTGATCCATCTCATATTCTTCGATCTGCACGGTCAGTCTCATTTCACGTCCTCTCCTTGTATTATGCTTTCTGATTTTGCGGACTACGTGTGGCTCACCTAGCGCGGTCCCAACACATCCATTGATGAGCTCCTGTAGCCCTTTCACAGCCTTACTGTTGCGCAGTAACTGCATACAGGTTTCCAGGAAAGTTGTAAGCATAGATGGGTCCATTTTTGGCTCCAGTTTATCTTTGCTTCCTGAAGTGGAGGCATCAGCAAAGCTCTTCTTAGTTTCCATGAAGGTTTCCCGAGTATGCTCCAAATCAAACTCAGCTTCTTTTTCCGGGGCTTTGCGAACCCATGTACTATCTTCCGGCTGTTTCCCCTTTTCATCTCCTATCGCGATTCCACTTCAGAGCACAAT
Organism: Pinus taeda; assembly: GCA_000404065.3. Lineage (NCBI taxonomy): Eukaryota > Viridiplantae > Streptophyta > Pinopsida > Pinales > Pinaceae > Pinus > Pinus taeda. Next base: position 71,581 of record APFE030594627.1, on the reverse strand, counting down.
GTTTACTTTCGGGTCTTCCTTGTGCGGCTCAGACCTCATCATTTGCAGGTTCTGAGTCGCGGGAGGTGGAATCACTCCTTTGTCGCGTATACTAGCTATTAGCATAGGAAATTCTTTTTTCTCATGATCAAACAATGTACAATACTTGCACGATGGGTGTGTTGGATTCGTGGAATCACAAGCATAGTGTCATAGCCCTTTGCAATTGTAGCAAATCAACTGTCCTTGACCTCTACCAGGTCCTCCTTCACATCGGCCTCGTTCGCACCCCTGAAATCTTGTCCATGCCATCCCTGCATTCTAGTCAAGGGGATGCGTTTTGGCCTCAACTCTTTAGGTGGGAGTTCTATCCATCATCAATTCATAACTTCTGCAAGTATGCTTGTCATGTCCTACCGACCTACAAAAGTTGAAGAACAATTGTTTCAAATTTTGCATATACTTCTGTAGCAAGTGACCATGGCATGTTTTCCTGCTATTTGATAGATAGCGCACCACAAAGCAGGCACTGCGCTAGGTCCTGCTTGAGCTTCCGACCTTAAAGGCATCGATCCTTCTCTTGCGAGGTACTTTGTAAAAATCGGGTAGTGGTCTTTATCACGACCCTCACCCTTGCATTTTACACACCATACTTCTTTGTGCACTTCTAGTCGAACCATTCTGTCATGTTTTAGACTTTGCATTTCAAGGCACAAATTCTTCAGCTACGCGTGGATCTACTAAACTCCTAGGTTAGGATCCTGCATTAGGGTCTCATGAAGCCTCATGGAAATCTCCAAAGCCTCTGCCTGAGTTGTTATCTTCTACTGCGATAACGCATTCCTTAAGTGTGGTAGTAGCGAAGCTACAAACCATTCACGATGCTCTCCATCTATCAAATTCATATTGCCTTCACGGATCGTACATTTCAACCTCTGGTTTAGTTCCCAAGGAGTCTCGCATGGTAACATCGTGATCTCTTTGAATCCCACAATTGACTACGCTTCAGGTTTAGGCCTGCTAAATTCTCTATTTAACGTTGTTTGGATATCCATGACTCTTGCGTTCGGGTTATTGTTGGAGTACTTAATATACTAAGTCAGTGCGTGATCCCGCAGAGTGCTAACCAGTGTCGCTTTATTTATATGGTCATCTGTAACACCTTGCGCTTCCCATACAACCCTTACAACGAACCAGAATTGGTCTGGATCCTCATTTCCCAAACCTTTGAAAACATGAAACTTCACTGTGTTTTCCATATTGAATCGTAGTGGTGGTGGAGTTGGTATGGTTGAAGATGGAGGTGATGGCAGTGAAGCCGATGGTGGTGTGGGCGTAGGTAGAATTCATGGAATTCTTTGTCTTATCAAATCAATAAAACTTCATGGAGAGACCTTTGCGAGCTCTTCCTCGTCCCCGCATGGAGGTGAAATCAAGGGGTTATTTTTTGGACCGTTATTTCCTTCATTCCTATAAACCTTTCTAATTTGCATAGCTCCGAACATCAAGGTAACTACATAACCTACTTTTCGCACAACAAAATTTTAATCCAAGTATTCAAAGACTTTACATACTTACCTCGCAGTCCTTTGAGAAAGCGTCGCTCTGCCTCGCTGTAGCTGACTGAGGTGTCGACAACGAACTCAGTAAAAAATCCTCATATAATGCGATCGAGACAATGATCGACGGTGCGCGCGATCTTATCCTTCGATGCTTCCAATCTTAGCACTAGCTCTAGGGTCCACATAATAGGACCATTAAGTTTCCACCTTCCTTAGTTATCTGCTAGCTTCACGATCCACTCGTATAGCTCAAGAGGGAAGAACACAGAAAATATTTCGTGGATATCCGTATATACGTAGTTGTCTAGCCACTCTTCTTTTGATAGTCGCGGGTTTTTGTTCTCTTGCGCCGTGAACTCGTGAATTCTTCTGTCCAACCAACCTTCAATTTATTTCTTAGTTGGATTCCAATGATATGACATCACACATCTCTCATGCAAATTTCGGTCTCGGCAATGAAACCATTTGTTGGCTTGTGGGAGCCTAACCCAGGTTTAGCGTTAGTTAGCCAAACAAATCCCTACAGTACTGGCCCTTTCGGCATCAGCCCGTGGAGGGAAGACTAAAGTCTCACCTGAAGTAGTATGGGGGGATTCTGGAACCAAGTTTTTGCACCCTTAAGATGGTTGTGATGTTGGTTTAGTCCAACTATACTTGCCTTCACACAAGTTGCTTCGCGCTCTGTGCCACCCTTCAATACCCTCGCGAAGTGTGACAATCAGCTTTCGCGCAGCCCTAACCAGGAGATGAAGTCCTTTCGTGCTGCTAGGGCAACAAACTGTGATATTTCCCCAACTACGCTAAGTGTCTTACTTATCTTATTAACAGATCTTAATTTTCTTCGCGTAACTTGATATTCTAACTTGCGTTCACTTAGCCAATGCAGTTATACTCATTCGCGCATCATATAAGCATTAGAAGTGAAATTCATCGCCAATATAACATATGCATAAATAGGAAATAAAGATGCAGAATTGATATAAACTTCTCTTTATTAATACTTCCAGATAATTACAGACTCAACTGGCCCTGCGCAGTCAGCTGCAAGGGTTCGCGCACTCAGTTCTGACTACTAGGCCTCTACGCACTTAGCTGTAGAGCCTCTACCTACGGTACGACCCCAAACTTAGACTTAAACTTCAGAACTATCTCTCATACATCATTGATTCTTCCTTAGACTCCTTCGATTGTTTTTACTACTTAGAGCTTTGCTTTATTTATACAATTTCATGGTACGCGGACCAGGGGTAGATCTTCTACAACCAACATTACATTAACAAAATATGGGTGGACAACCCTATGACTCTTTAACAAACTACGCGCTCCGCACCCACAAAATGTAGATTCTTTATATTGGAATTACAAAATTGGACCAAAATCTAGGATCTAAGCCCCAAAACTTTCCTTGGGGGATCCTGCACCCAACATTTCCAAATTGGGAACTAATTTTTACTTTTTACCAATTCTAGGCAAAATTGCAATTTGGCCATATTATTGGTGTTAAATATCTAGCCATAACTCCCAAACCATTTCAAATTTTCGAAAATGACCTGCATCTTACTCAATTTGATATACTACACATGAAATCCATTTCTTACTCTTTTGAGATTCTTCTTTGTTGGCTCTAAAATCAAGGCAAAAGTTGGTTATTTCAAAATTGCCACAAATTTGGAGAAAAAGCTTAATAAAATTCTATAGCTTCACATGTGTGACTTGGGTGCATTCCAAGGCAAGTAGAACCATGCTGGGCATATGGGGAATAAAACATGCCCCAGATTTTGCTAGAAGTGGTTGCACATATCTTGGTGAATGATTCAACTACAGGAATTTGGACTTCGTTGGCTACAAGAACTGAACTCATAAATGTCATTAGCAAAAAAAACCATAATACTCTCTAATTCATTAAAGATGAGGGAAATACATGGAAATTGGCTACCTTACCACTTTTGAACTTGTTGTGGTATATTCATGAAGAAATACGATAAGAATGGTAATGAATGAGTGAATAGGTGAGGAAAAATGATAAAAAATGGATTGTTTAAATGGTGAAAAAAATTACTAGGCAATGACTCAACAACTCCCCCACACTTTCATTTTTGCATGGCATCATGCAAACAAGGTGGAATTGACTATTTATCCTACTAGATATGCTCGAGGGATGAATATAATCGTATAACAATCAACAATGTTGCAGAATAATCAATTCCCTACTTGATTTGGTTTGGTCCTCCTTCAATTGAGAATGAGAAGATGGGAAGGATAATGGATTAAGGTAATGTATTTGTAATGTATGGTAGAATGATGGTACAATATGAAGGATGAAACATATTGGAAAAAGGAAAGATATAGAGACAAAATTAATGTTAGGATAGGAATGGCAAGCTAATAGCTTCCTTTCATCATAATTTCCTAAATTTTCAATAGAGAAAAAAAATTCAAGCTCGTTTTAACTCAAGTTTACCTTAACTTTGATTTTTGATGTGTGTTTCTGGATGAAATGAAGAGTGTGCAGAACATGGTACATGTTGGCTGACACTGAAGATGAACCTAAGATTTGTGTACAGTCAATGTAGATTGTTGAGTGTTATATTGAGATTGAGCCCAATAATAATGTGTATTAACTACTATGCTAAAAGATTAACGCTGAGAAATGTTGACTTTGAAAAATATTTTGACATTTTGTTGCAGGAACAAAGAAATTTGTTATAGGGATAGAGATCAATGACTTTAGCCAAGGATATTTTTTTTATTTGAAGGTTATTGAGTTAATGAAATAATAGGTAAGCATAACACTCTCACGCCTAACAAAACCCATATCTTCATTTTTTCTCTAACTTATGAAACATATTGCAACCTTTGAGGTCACTACCAGAACATGAATTTCTTTCAGGAAGCTATAGGAAAATCTAAAAAATTAAATTTAAATACATTATCATACACTCTTCATTATCCATTTTATCAAAACTTTACTTGCCTCTTAAGCAAAAGGACATGTGAGGCACAAAACCCATGTCTCGGTTTTTCTTTGTTTGGCCTCTGATGGTTGTAATATCTATGCAAAAGTGTCCTTGGTGCAAGCTACTACATGTGACTGTGATAAGAAAATTAGAAATGACTTCTACATGAATCTCCTTCTCTCCCATGACTAAGTCATTACATGTCCTCATGCAACCAATCTTGTGAATGAATGTTGCATACTTGAAATGTTTATTCCCTTAGTTTTATTCCTTTGTTATGGCTTGGTTTTAATGGGATGGAGGTATGCTAATCTCGATGAAAAAGTTGCATCAAGAACCTATAGGATATTTCTAGCTACAAGAATTTTGGGTGTGCATTTTTGCATGAGTTTTGAGCATATGTGATGAAGTAATGATCTCTAAGGATGACACCTTATTACTAAATTGGATTGCTAAGCTATACTTGAAACTAATCCAATGAACTATAAGCACCATTTATTGATTTATTTATTCACTATCCTACCCTAGTTGAAAAGAGAGACACATTTCCTCAAGTGTAGGAATACTTCTAATGAATCCATGTGTGTAATAGGATCACAAATAAACTCATATCCAAATATGAAAAATATACCTCAATGAGTATTTATATATGAGGAACTATCTACTCTGGTTGATGTGATAAGAAGCATTGTTGAAGAATAGAGTGGTACTTTGATCTTATGGTTTTCTAGAACCAACATTCAATATAGTCATGATGTTAATGGTTCTCTTGTTCATCTAATCCACTCTACATGCCCTCCCCTGCCATGTTATGTAGACTGTCTTCTTCGGATTATTGGTCTCCCGGATGCATGAAGGATTTGATGATAGGCATACTAAGAATTTCTCAATCTCAAGTTCTAATAGTTTTTTTCCACCAAAGTTGGTCCATGACTCTTTAGTCTCTTTAGCAAATCGGAAAGGGTGATCAAAGAAGGTGGCTAATCGATATTTTTCCCTTCTATTACTTCATGGAGTGCATGTGTGCTCTTGATTGTTGCCAATATTTAATCTTCCTAATATGTAGAGAGTTTCTAAATTGTTTCTAGGATTTGAGAAGTTCTTGGACTATCATTATTCTTCACCCAACATGTTATTGAATACTATTTTATGCTTCTTTTCTAGTTGTTGGTCCATATCTAGAACATGGATTGGTGTATGTGGGTTCTTATAGATAAAGAGCTTAGAAAAGAAATATTAAGGAAAAGCATGCACTCATACTCTCATTATACTAAGGCCATGCTTTCACCAAGACCCTATTGACATGAGTAGTAGGTGCTACAATCTATTTGAAGAAGCAACTACACAATCAATTTAGGAAGAACTCCTTAAGCAATTCCCTGACAACAACTCCAAAAATGTGGGTTGAATTATATGGTAATAATTATGCTACATTTTATCATCAATCGAGGCTTGTAAGCTTATGAAGTTATAGGAAATATATATGTAGAAATTATCTCAAAGTGTTCAAAATTTTCAACTATCACACCACTTCCCAAATTAACATCAAATCATAAGCCTTGAAAAATGGTTGCGCATCTAATAGTGAATTGCTTTGGTAGAATTGTAGAATGAGTCTAGTACTCGACAACACTCTATATAATTGCAAGTTGAGTACATATTTTTAAACTCGAAAATACTTTGTGTTAATTCACTTTGGAAATTAGATTGATAACCTTTCATCTACAACATGAATAACAAAAAGAAATCTAGGATCTGCAATAGAAAATTTCCAATGAGTAATGTCTATTAGAAATATTGATGAGCAACAGGTTGCACATAATGTAGCTCTAACAGTTCCCTTGTTCATAGAGCCACCAATTAAAATAATGATTTTATAGCATGGGATATTTGTTAACAATTTCTTAGAAAAACCATGTACAACATAATCCAAATAAAAACATTGTGCTTTAATTATTGATTTGTATCAAACTTGTAACAAAATGTTCAAAATTTATGCTACTAAGAAACATAGAGTCAAATAAATTTAGCTATCACACAAAATATACATATTTAAGGCACTACTTTTGATATGAAGGGGGCTTTGCCTTCTCTCAAAAGTGGGTTTATATCACACTTATGAAATTAGGAACTTAATAAATAGTTATGAAGAAACAAATATTTTATTCCATAATAAAACATAGTACAAAATTATCAAAGTATCATACTTTCAACCTCTTGATTTCTATCGCCCCCTATAGCTTATATCTTCCTCTTATTTATATATAAAGAAGGAAAATATCACTCTTAACAAATCTTAACAATATACAAGATCATTCTAGAAATATTCTTGGAGAAGCAATTACAACAATATATGCCTCATTTGAGAGGGTCAGAACTCAACAAGGAGGACAATATCCTCATGTACAACAAAATCCAAACTATAGAAGCCCAAAGTAAATTTAGAGAATAACTAATTTATCATTTTTTTTTTTCATATTGGACACTCATTTTGACCTTTTGCCAATTATGAGCATAATTGCAATTGGGGAACATTCGCAGTAAATACTTGGCCATAATGCCCCAAAAGTTTTGAATTTTTTAAAATGGATTGCATCTTACTCGATTTGTTATGCTACACACAAAACCCATGTTTTATTTTTTGAGGTTCTTCTTCATTGGCTCTAAAACCAAGGTAGGATTCAGTTATTTCAAGGTTTCTACAAATTTGGAGAAAAAGCTTAAATAAATTCTACAACTTCACACTGTGACCTGGACGAATTCCAAGGCAAGTAGAACCATGTTGGGCATATGCAGAATAAAATATATGCCCCTCATGTTTCTAGAAGTAGTTGCACATATCTTGACAAATGATTTAGCTACAAGAATGTGAAGTTCTTTGGCTACAGGAACTAAACTCACAACTGTCATTAGCAAAACCAACCATAATTTCTCTAATTCATTAAAGCTAAATGGAAAATAGCTACGTTATCACTTGTGATCATGTTGTAGTATATTCATTAAGAAACATGGTAAGAATGGTATTGAACGAGTGAAGAGGTGAGATATAATGATAAAAAAAAATGGATGTTTTAAATGGAAAAAAAGATGACAAAATGGTGACTCAAAATTATTCTTTTGCCATCACAACAAAACCTTATGGCTAAGAAATTAAAAATTATTTTTCAAGTATCCTTTTGAGAGAGAAATATTCACATTTGTTTGATGAACTTTCCATCCATTTTGTGCTTCCATGGAAAAAAGAATATGAATGGTAGCCCATTTTTTTGTGGGGGAAACTCTCCTCATAATAAATGCATTATTTCCATGCTAATCCTTCTTCCATGAGCTTCGCTTTTTTAATATAATGTGATCCATCCGATTTGTAATTTTTCTTGTAGATCCACTTACTATATCCAAATCCCATTGAATATTAGAGCAGCATACCCCTTCTTCATGGATTCTTACCATTCATCATGAGAAACAACATCTTCCAAAGAATTTGGTTCAATATCAATAGATAAATTCAATTCAAAATCAAACAAGACATCTATATCATTTAGATCACCTAACTTTTAGTTATCTACATCACCTCCATATTTTCTTGTAGAACTTCTAGTTCTTATCTTTCCAACCTCATCAAGATGAACACTTCCAAGTGTCTTTGTGATCCACTTGGTGGACCTTTCTAATATGGCATAGGTTTTTCAATTGATTGAGATGGTATTGAATTCTCATCAATGTTTATCCTTTCAATCTCACCAATCACATATTCCAATTGAATCTCCTATTTTGATAAGGTGGCTCGATCTTCTTCATAAGGGGGATATCTAAATTTTGATCCAAGATAGGTATCTCCCTTCAAGATGTGCAATCTCATCATAAAACTCATAACATATCTTTACATGAGTGAATCCATCCATATTATCAAGCTACCACTCATAGTTTTTTCATTTTTGTTGGAATCAAGAAAAGACATCTCTTGAAGGAATGAAATTCTTGCTTACCTCATCATAAATTTGATATGCCTTAGTGGTATTTGATTACCCCAAGAAGATGCACTTTTAACTCTATTCATAAAACTTGTCTTTTGGCTTTTTAGGAATTAAATCATAGTAGGTGGAACCAAAGACCCTAGATGCCTCACTAAAGGAATGCATCCATACCACTTTTCATTTGGAGTCTTATTTCTAGGAGCATGAGATGGAGACCTATTTTTCACATATATTGCAGATAGAGTTTCATCATTCCAAAAGATAAACTTCACATTATTGAAAGATAACATTGAATGAATGTATGATGAGCAAGAGTTCCTTGTTCATTCTTTTTCTATACCATTGTTCTGACAACAATGACAATTATATGGCACAGTGGTGCTGGTGTCAAAATATAAAACCTCTTACAAAACAATTCCCCGAAGGAGCAAGGCTCATACCCTTGGGTCAATGTGAGCTCAAAGAAGCGATGGGTGTTGAATTCGACTAGTTGGACGTCATCATTGATGATCTCCAACACCATACTATCATCGTCAATGGGCGCTAATGCAACGTTTTGGCAGTAGTCTATAACGCGACTTTTTGAAAGTCTTTCCGGCTGATTTTTCCGGTCAAAATCCGGCAGCAATTCATTGGAATCCCAAGTTTGATAGCTAGTTTCTGCACAATCAATGGCTCCCAGGGGTTTTCCAGGGCGTTGAATCCAAATATGCAGTTAAAAAACCATTTTAACTGCTAAAAATCAAGATTTAACCTCATTTCTTCCGCCAGATTCCGTCACCGGAATCTCCAAAAAGTCGCATTATAGACAACTCCAATGTTTTGTACCACAACTCACGGGTGTTGGGAACAAACGGAAGTGTACACCTGCCAAATCCAACGATGGGAATGCCAAACCATCCAATCAAAAATATTTCTCCACGTCGTGGAGTTGCATGAATGATAATGCTAGTGGAGCAATGCAGAGCAGCCATGTGTTTTTCTATCGAGTCCTCCACATGCCCCCACAAGTTTCAAACTCTGGCCCTTCGACCTTGTGAAATGCTGACACGTGGCCTCTCCAGATGGGCAACCCACTTGTCACCATCCTGCACACCACACTACCACTTAACCTGCCACGTTCGCCCAATCATTACGCTCAGTCAACAATCCACATGGCTATGCCCACGTCTTTTTGACGTCATCATGGTGTCATTCAAACTTTCCCACCAAACAGATCCTCACACGTGTCATGCATTGACTCATATAAAGGGCATACGGGGGCCCATTTTTGGCATTTTCTATTATTGTCGTCAAGTCTGACCCTTGCAGCCTTTAATTTTCCAAATTTGGTAAAATTCAAGCGTAAGTCCTGCAAAATTAAACCTGTAAGCTTCTTCTTTTCATGAATTCTTCTTGTCAAAGTCTCTATACTTCAAAATTTACAAGAATCTAACTCAAATTTAAACCCTAGCACTGCCTTTCAAGGAACACACGCTCCTTTTAAACAAAATCCCTTTTTGGGGATGAAATGGCTCTACAAATATGTGGAATTAGCCTCCTAGATGCATCATTAGGCTGGAATAACCTCCTTATTTACCAAATTTGTGGTCCTTTAACTCAGAAAAACTAACCCTAGCATTCACACATGCACATCGTCATTCATAGGCTCAAAGTTTTAAAAGTTTCTCCCACCAACTTGTCACTCTAACTTTACGACACATGGAATCCATTTATTTTATGTTGTGATTCTCACAATATCTCTTTTGTATTTCTTTCATCTTTCAATCAATTAATTACCTTCAATGCACTATCATGTCAAATGGCCTCTTTATCCACCAGAAGCTTCATAGATATAAAAGGAAATAACAAAGAGACACGTTGTTGCGACGTTGATATCAGCACTTGAGACCCATGGCAACCTTTGAATTGAGAAAGTCCATTCGTGTTTTGAATGACCAAGTTAATACCTTGGCAGTGTTAGAGATTACTGGAGAGACATTATTTTCATTACCTAATCAAAGACAAAAGTTGGAATCGACTGAGATAGAACTCTTATGGGAAAGACAACATATTAAGGGATATGAAACTATGTTGGAGATTTTGAGAAAAGAGAACACTAGCAAACCTTCTTTCAAAGAAATCAGGAGGATTGTGTGGGGTCGAATACTAAAGACAATGGAAAAACATTGGAACCATTTGGAATTTATTCAAGAAATGACTGTGAGAATAACACAAATATAAATATAAGTCATTGAGAATACTTTTGGAGTTTCTCTTTCCAAGGATGAAGTAATCACAAACTTCCTTAACCAAGTGCCAAAGGAAGAGGTGAAAAAAGTGAATCTCAATAGATTTGAATGGGTGACAAGAGCCAACCAAATAATAAGAAAAATTGAATTAGTGATGATGGCCAGAGAAGAGGTGAAAGAACTGATGGAAGACATAGAAGGTTTTAAATAGAAATGTGAAGTGCTCCACCGAAATAATTTTCCAGCCTTCTTTGATGATCATGGGAACTTTCTTCCCAAAGAGTCCTTCACAAAAGTCTTGACTACAATTAAAGAAATTCACAATGTTTTTGGAGAAAAGGATCATGCCCTTCAAGGGAAGGAGATTATGAAATTATATAATGATCACTATGAAGTTTTGTTCTTTCTCAAGAATGTTTTCAAAGAGCTAGGCAAGATTGATTATGAAGACATTACCAACTTGGAAGGGGATATCATAGAGGATCGGCCATCTAATCGGGACTCACACCAACATCACAAGAAACCCCAGTGGAGGCGAGTTCCAACTCAAGGCCTTCATCATACTATTTGGTAATTTAATTGATGGTTAAATTACTTCATTAGTTGTCAACCAAGCTTCGTGTACTTGTGAATCGCATGTGCACAATACATGATAGGAGTTCTTTTTTTTTTTTTTTTTAATGTAACTAGATTAACTCATATCATTCTTATGTACATTTTCTTTCCATAAAAATTATTCTTTCGAAAGAAAACTAAACTTTATGGAGAAATTACTTGAAAATTCTAACTATGAAATTGAATTAAAACTTAATCTACTGCAATAAGAATTAAAAATTACTCTATTTGAATTGAACTAAAAGATATAATCTAATGGGTAGAATTGGAATTTAATTGTATTTGTAGAAAATTGAAATGTTATTCTAAATGCTCTTGGAAATCAAAATCTCTATTCTATTCAATAGAAGAGAAAATCTTAATCTAATTATTTCAGAAAAATGATAATCCAAAATATAACTTTGAAGGATTACATATGTGTGCAATCGTGCTTATTATCGATCTGTCCATTACTCATGAAATCAAAACAAAAACAAATAAATAAAGCAAACTATAAAAGAGAAATATTTTTTTCTTTTATGAGCACTCAACATGTTCAAACTGCTCAATGTTAAACCAGAGATTGATTAGCAAAATACCAAACAAAAACATTAACTAATTGCAATGATAAAGAGACTATTCATGAAATAAGTTGACAACTAACATAACCAAATACTAAACTAACTTATTAGTCTTTAGGGGACCCTCCTGTTGAGCGTAAGCATGAGATCAATTATCAAACTATTCACCCACACATTGATCACCAAAGGAACATAGTAACTTGCATTAAATGTCGAAGTCTTCAATTACAAATGATTACAAACTTAAAAAGAGTATTGATGTTATTTCTTCATTCCAGAGATCTTTATAATAATCTCTTAAATAATAGCCTTAAGAGTTATAATTCGAGAAACAAGTTTTCACTTGACAACTAAGAGATTAAATTGAAATTAGAATCCTTCTTCTCATGATTTTCTACTAGAAGAGAAAATCATGAGAAGATTTTGATTTGACATATTGTAACTTTTGATTCCAAATTTTTATCATCCAATTCCATGCTCACTTGATGATGCCACAATCCTCCTTCAAATTATGCACATGGTTGCAGTATTATAACCAAAGTTGACTTCATGTTTTACCTTTAGATCTCTCAAACTGGATGAGTTTCTAGATCAATGTGACAGGTGCATGTCCATATGTTGAACATTTTCCATATACCTATATCTTTTATTCCTACTCAAGTGTTTTGGAACCTCTCTAACCATGAATGTAGCTGTGGAATCTTTGTTTAACTGTAGAATGAGTGCAATTCGGTAGCTATAGGAATGTTTTGATTAAATTTCACAAAGAAACAATATATTATAAACCATGAATGAATGATACCTTTTATGATGTTTGAGAATATATGAAGTGACCTTTCAACTTGAAAATGTAGTAAAACTATCATGAAAAGGATGGAAATAAAAGTAAACGTGTTATAAACAAAAGACAATCTAGGACTTCAGCCTTCCCCCACACTGAGGGTTTTGCATGCCCTCATTCATAAAAAATTCAAAATTTTCCAAGTCTTTTATTCACTATACTATCTCTAAAGCTTGGATTAGGATATCCAAACTAGTACCTCCTTTTTTATTCTTAACATTGAATGCTAGTCTTGGTTTCCTCATTAAAATCTTACTCTGCAACCCTCTAACTTTGTTCCTGAGGAACCTGTTATTGGCCTCGAGTTTCTTGTTTTTCTTATACCAGTGGCACAAATGAAAAAGTATATTATCATTTCAAGTCCTCAAGATTTCATTATGTACTTTTATTACCTCATTTTCTTGCTTGAGATACTTGTTCAATATATCTAACTCATATATATCCTATTTTAAAGCATCTTCAATCTTGTATTCTTTTTGAGGAATGTCATCAGTCAAAGGAACATCTTCATTAAAATTATTTTCATATTCACTTTGGGGAGGGGAATTCACCTTTTGTTGTGCTCTTTTCTCCAGTGATTCCACATAATCATAGATCTGTTGTTAGACTGGATCGATTTCGAGTGTCTTCTTGGTTGGACATAGAGTATGATAAGATGGTGATACACTCCCTTCTTCATTCATGCTATTCTATCCCTTCTCAAGATCAACTATCTCAGGTGGTTGTATTTTTAAATTCTTAGAAATGAATTTTCTCCTTCTTAGCTTTACTTCTAGTTCCTCTGTGTTTTGGTTTCTTTTTCTCCATCTCATTTTCCTCTGTTCCTTGTCCACTAGTTATGCTTCTCTTGTTTCTTCAGAATGCTTGACGATTTTGTTGGCTTTCTTTCTTCTAACATCTCATTTTTAATTTTATCCATGAATTGACAAAGAGGGGTGTCATATTTAGTTACCTCTGGTGAAGCTTCTATATGTTCAACTTCGTTTATAGTCAAGTTATCTCCTTTAATAACAGGCTCACAGTTAGGGTTTGAAAATGTTCTTTGCCAACTTCTCTTAGTTTTTGTAACCATTTCTTCTCTAGAGCTTCTACAAAATGATTTCAGACCAAAAAGCTTTGCCAATTATCTCTCTTAGGCTTCAAATGTGCTTCAATAAGAATTTTAATCAACCAATATTGAAACAAGGCATGATCAAGGGTTTTCTACTCTCATTGTACACTAGAAGCCATTTTCTTGATATTACAGAGTAGGAAGTATGGTAAATTCAACTCATTTCCATCAATGAAGTGCATTAAGAGTCAAACATGGTAGAAAAACATGGTGCCATATCTTCCCTCACAAGTTAGGAATTTTTGAACCACTAGCAACAAACCTCTCCACTTAGTTTTCAATGTAATCATCGGTATCCCATTTTTAAAAATAGAAGTATCCATACCTAGGTCTTAAAGGAAGATTGCAATTTATTTTTCTTTGATTTTCCTATTTTTGAACAATCTCTCTCCATTCCTGGGTAAGCATATTGCCTCTACCAATATGGACTCTATAATTATGAGTTTAATGTTTCCAATATCTACCTATACTCCATCAAATGCTCGTGCAATGATTTTTTAACCTATGTCTTGTTCCCAACAAATTTCTCAAATAAATTGAGCCATCCCACCTGTTGCAGCTGATCCTTGACCCATGGATATGCTTGAAGGAATTTTACTCCAATGGGTTACGATATGACGATGACACCCATGGTGGGGG
>APFE030594627.1:2582-47769 GCA_000404065.3 Pinus taeda | reverse complement strand
AGGTCTTCCTAGTATTAGCGGATGTCCATCCAGTCGGGTTTTTGGATTAATTATCAGGAAATCGGTTGGATATTCCCAAGAATCTACAGAAACCATGACATCGTATAGAGTACCTTCCGGTCGAACTACAGATCGATCTGCCAATTCTAGCAAAGTAGAAGTAGGTTCTACTGATGTAATGCCAAGCTTTTGGCAGGTAGAGGTAGTCAAAATATTGATTGCAGCTCCTAGATCAACTAAAGCGTTAGTCAGGGTCTTACCATAGATTTGGACGGTTACAATTGGATTTCCGGGATCTTTGTATTTGATGGGTGTCTCTTTTCTTGATAACAAGTTAGATAAAGTACCGACTACTTGGACTCTTGGGTTAGTGGTTGTATTCCTCCTTGATTTTTTTATGCACAGTTCTTTTATAGTTTTTGCGTATATAGGAATGTCTTGAATGGCTTGGAGGAATGGAATTTTTATGTACAGGTTTTGTAACTCCCCCAGAATGTCAAAGTCTAGATATTGTACCGGTCGTGGTATGACTAATCGTTCCGGGAAAGGAGGAGAGGATGTACTTGCTTGATGATGGGTCTGTTCCTTATTTACACCCTCTTGTTGTAACGGTTGTTCTATTGGTAACTGATCTTCAATGTGAACTGTTTTGTCTCCCTTTGTTTCTATTATACGACCAGATCTTAACTGAAGATCATTACACTCCCTTAGGTCAGGTTTGATTTCTTATGTTTTTATGATTTGGAGGGATTGGACCGGTCTATTATTGGGGTTGGGATTGGGTTGGGCTGGGAGTTTTGGTCTCAGATTAGACTGGGGTTTTGTTGTAAGGCTGGCAGAGTCGGTTGAGGGAGTGGAATAGTTCCTGTTGGCTGATATGTCGATTTTGGCCAATTTGTCTGCCAGGGTGAACCTTGTGAAGTAGGGGGGATCAATTGTGGGGGATATGAGTTATTCTGCCAATATGGTGGGGTGTAGGGAAAATTTGGCCAGCCGAATTGGCTTGTCTGATTCATCCATGGATTTGGAAAAGGAAACGGCTGTGATGACCAGTTCGGAAATGGGGGTGGATATTGGTTTTTCCACATACCATATTGTTGAGCATTATACTGCGGAGGCTGGAAAGAAGAAGTTGGGTCTGAAAACATACCAGATTGCCTAGGTTTCCATTGGCGATGCTGGTTAACGAAGTATGCTGGCTCAGGTTCTTCTTCCGCTTCCTTATATACTGCTTTCAATCCAGGAAGTGAGGGGCAGCTCTCAGTAAGGTGATCTTTCGTACAGATAGCACATGTTTGAACTGCATCTGGTGGACATTCCTTGTGGCTATGTTTTCTTCTACATCCGGGGCAGAAAATCGCCAGATTTTGTTCCGCCTCCATCTACTTTTGTTTAGCCTGCACAATATCAAGATGTGTAGTTAATGTCCCCAGAATATCAGTTTTGAAATTCTCTAATAAATTCCCAAGTTCTACACGTGTTACTCCTTCTGTTGATATTTTGTTATCTCTGACGAACCGATCATATTCAGTTGGTTTTATCCTTGTGCTGCCTCTTGAACTCCTGATGCATAAATCAATGATGTCAGCAAAATTCTCTTGATAAATATCCCCTTTTCCCATGATGTTCAATGTTTCAATCCACTGTTGTTTCATGCCTCTAATCAATGCAGTTTTCAACACATTATCAGGCAGAGGTAGTGATGCATAGGGGGATCTCTGTAAATTGTACTGGAAACGTTCTACATATTCCTCTAAAGTTTCATTTGGTCTGGCCATCATTTGGAAAATTTCATCTTTTAGTTCTCTCGACCTACAGTAATCCTGATATTTCTTTAGGAAAGAATATTTCATTTGCTCCCAGTTATTTATGACTCCACCACCTAATCCCATAAACCATCTCAGAGCCGCCCCTTCCAAGGTAGAGGGGAACAATTTTAATTTCTGGGGGTCAGTGGTGTAATCATATCCTCTACATAGCACATCGAATTCAAATAAAAATTCCTCGGGGTCTTCTGATGTAAGTCCATGAAACGTCGGGATGTGTTGAAGAGGGATCACTTTCATGGGTGCATTTGCAGCAGAATTTACTATAGGATATTGCAATGTAGAAGTTTGAATGTTTGGCTGATTCTGTGCCATTGGATCAAATATGTGCCAATAACCTTCCAGAATTTCTAGGAGGGTGTTCCTAGGTTGAGAAGGAACGACCTTGGCAGGGATTGTTTTAATAACACTTCCCTTATCTGGAATTTCTATCTGAGGGAATGGGGTGCCTTCAATAATAATTTTGACCGCGCTCCCCTTATCTGGGCTGTTTAACGGCTGGATTATCCTAGGAGGAGACCTTGGCTCTCCTATTTCCCCTATTTCCCCTTCTCCTTCACAAAGGTTGCTTAAATTCCCTTCCTGCAGTCATTCTGACACAGAATTTTCAATTTCTTGAAAGTCTTGTTCATCAGTCTGACTATGCACCTCAGCAAAGGCTCCAGATGGTGATGTTGTGGCCTGAAGGGAGCTAGTAGGCTGTTTAGAATTAATCTTTTTGAGGCCTACCGACGGCTGAGATTCAGTTTTCTTATAGATTTTGTCTATGAAGGTTGTTCGGCCAAGAGTCACCGGCCCTTTGGCTTTTTCAGGTTTGGCTGGAGGTTTGATATTCTTTTCTAGATTTTTCTGCTTAGTCATGCACTCTAAAAATTACTAAATCCTATTCAACCAGCAATTCTACTAAGAGAGCGTACGGTGGAGCAGGGCTTTTACATGCTCCGTACGCAGGTTCTTACCTTCCGTTTTTAAGATCCAACTCCCCCGTAGCAGATTTGCGCACTACTCTGTAAAGGGAAAATGGCTATACTCTTTCCTCGGCAACGGCGCCAAAATGTAGAGCTATAACTACGGTCTCCCACACCTCTAATTATTCCACATTAATAAATCAATCCGGGAACGTTTTGTTATTGTAAAGAGTAACTCAATCCAAGGCTATTTGTCCGAGTAATGCTTAGTAGTATAGTGTTCAGAAGATACAAAAGAAAACAACTGCTAAACTGCAACTGAACTAATCAAAAAGATAAAATCACACAAGACAATTGATCAGTCAAAGGTACGGAAGCAATAACCCATCCCTCTAGAAACTGATAAAAAGGAAACTAGAGCATGGACTTATAGGTCTGGGAGCTAGGCAGCGTCTTGCTGAGGCTCACTACAGCCTTAGACCTTCTCTCACACCAAAACAATGAAAGCAGGTAAATGAAACAGCAGAAGATAAAATGGAACAACAAAATGGAAATGGAACAGCAATAAATGGAAAAGCAGTAAAATGGAACAGCAGTAAATGGAACTGAATCTTGTGAGTTAAAACCAACTGATTCACACTCTGATTTTCTCTTCAAGCAGACTGAATAAGATGTACTTTATGAAACAGTATTCCTTGATGAATTATAGAACAGCAAGCATCAACCATATATACATGTTCTATACTAATACAGTAATTTGAGAATGATGGATGATATGACTATGTTTTTAAACAGAGTAACATTACTTTCAAGTCCCAACAAGGATTATTTCACATGGATCCAATGACTGTAACATTCATACCGACACTCTGTTACAGAAATCGCTGATTAAAGACACAATTCAACTCTAAATGGATCCAATTATACAGTGCAGAGTCATTACATGGAGAAATCATTCATATATTGGTCAGAACAGAGCATAGCATATCATATAAAAGATGTATCAGACTACTGAGAAATGAAGATAAACAAACCACACACGAATCGCAGTATAATGATACAAAAGCAAGTGTCCTTCGGAGCCAGGCCCTTAGCTGCCAATGGTACACCACCTTAGATTACTCTAGACGCAAAGATGAAATAAACACCAGTCTTTTATATTAATGCATCAACAAATGTATAACAAAACCAGGTCTCAGTGAGACTCGATGATCAAAGTTTTGTTCTGAAACTTAAAATTATAAAAACAGTAGTCCCTTTGCTCAATGACGTTGTCCCTTTATATAAAAGTAACGACGGAGGTATCTAGATAACAAAGATAAGTAAAATAGCGTTCGCCAATCGGTTAATCCTTCACTTTTCTTTCTCGCGTTCGCCGACCTGGTATCCCTTCTTCCTTTCCTAGGCTATTCAGCTCTGATTTTCTCAATCTTGTTCGCATCTGGTTCCCCTCTAGAGGGACAACAGTTATTCTTCCTCTGCTTCTCGCTTTTGGATGGCAAATCCTTGCTTCCACGTCTTCCTGCATAGAAAAACAACAATTATTAGTAATTGAGCTTCCTTTATCAATTCTTGCACATTTTATTAAAATCCTTTATCTCTTTTGAATTCATAAGGCAGAAAAGGTTACAAATATTATTGAAAATCCACTAAATTGCTTGTCAAAAGCATACCTTCCAAGTGCTCCACATAAGTCATTGTCATAGAAATATGAAATGGGTTTCTAAATTGATATAACCTATAAAACATATTACATCCATAGGGTCTTGGATATATGGTGATCGGGTGCTCTGTTAAGGCACTCCTTAATGTGAAGTCACTAGGTCAATTCCTCACCCAATCGGGGTGATGTATTGGACATGATGAAGATGTATTCCCACCAAGCTTACAAAAGGAAAAACTTATAAAACATATTACATTTATACATAAATATGTAATCTAGAATAGTATGATATGTTTCTATGTGTTAACTTTATCAAGGATATTAGAATACATAGCCCTTAGCATATATTGAATTTCAAAATCTATTCAACAACTAGCAAAAAAAAAAATCTGTAGTGCTTTCTCTACTAATTAACCATTGTTTCTGGAAATTAATGCTTGTACTGATTATACTATCAATATTGAGCACTGATTTATCTATTCATGATTTACAATAGCCCTTCTGATAATATTCTTACTGTATCTAGTTCATCTTCAAGATGGCTAAGAATTTGTTGGAGTTCTAGTATTGTATGCATTAGCATTAAAATATATTTTCTAAGCATTAAGATATCTTGGTTGAGCATTAAAATATCTTCGCACCCTGCATATACATCTTCTCTTGTGCCTCTACCATTGTTTCTTTGGGTCATTTTTTCACTGTTAGTAATAAATGAAAAGAAAAATAGACAAATAATAAAGCAATATCTTTGAAACACTTAACAATTTTAAAACAACAAAGGAATTCAATTTCTTATAACCTACTAACAAGTCTAGAGAAAAATCAACATTGACAATTTCTTTTACAGGCAACAGTCATATATATAATGTGAAAGAGACAATAAGTAATCTAAATCATGAATTTACATTTAAGTTCTAAAAGGACATTTAAGTTCTGAAAGGACATTTAACTACCATCCATTGCAATGGTATCTGCTAACCTATAATTGTTATCAAAGTGGATAGTATTTATTTTCATGATATTTAATCAGAAAATACATTGTAAATTTTGTTACTTTAAAACATATATGTTTTACTTAAATTCACACGATTACATTTCGTAATTAATATACCTCACATGCTTTAGAAATTAGTGTTGAGATACTATTTTATTAAAATCATAAACCACATTTTATTTTCATTAACTAAATCTCTTTTGTTGATAAATAAAAGTATTTTCCATAATTATTCATTGAACTAACGAGTATCCAGCAAATTCACTCTGTAAAGTTGTCTTGCTATTGGCCAACTTTTACTTTGCAAAAGTAATTCTAGCTTTTACTTTGCAAAAGTAATTTTAGTTTTACTTTGCAAAAGTAATTTCAGAACCTAGATGTGAATTTGCCACTTGAATGTTTTTTTTTTCCTTTGTCACATTATGCAAATATTAAATGAACATAGATAGCTAAAAATGGGACTTCAACGATTGTGTCTCATTGATGTTACAATATCGCTTCCAGTTGGCCAGACAGAATTTACAGTAATCACATAATAAAATATGTTATAAACACTAATGTTATAATACACAAATAATGAATATAATATGTGATATCAAATTTGATAAATGAAAACTGATACTTCACAATAGGGATATTTAGATATTAAATTCTTTCATTTGTATTACTTACGCAACAATACCAAGAAAACAATCTACAAAAGCCTTTAATGTGCAATGCAAGGGGTCCACACATGTGCCTAATTTTAGGAAAATAGCCATAAAAAAAAGGCTTTTTCCCAATGTCCTGATAATTCATGCCATCACAGGTCCCTTGCATTACAAAATGATCCAAACTTTTCTCAATTGACTAGTGATATTCGGAAATATGCAACTTTACATAATTTATAACTAAAATATTGCGAACAGAAAATATGGATTATTCAAGATCATTGACTTCAACTTGATATTGTTTCCGATTAGTGATCCCTACATAACATAGTCCTCAGTATTCGCATTTCCATTGTGCAAAAGTTCATTGTGTGCAACTTATTATTTTGATCTTCAAACATCAATCTTTCGTACAATGGTTCAATTTTTATAATGTTCCAAATATCTCAATCTACTCTATTGTATAATTACAAGGAAGAGCATAAATGAATGTACAATCCTCATTCTTGTAATGATTAACCGTTAATACATATTAACTATAATCATTAACTATATTATTTTGTTGTAATATTTATAGACTATACATTTGAAAAAGAAATGGAATAAATGAATTTATAAGAATAATAATAGCCATCGTAAAACAGTGTCAGTACTTACAGTAAGAGCACTCACATTTTAATCTATATGAATAACTAGTGGATATCAACTCACAATGCTTGTGGGGGAAGTTGTGTGGACATCGTTTTATGGAGCAAGCACGGGCTCACACATAAATGTGGACGAAATGTGGATCCCATTAAATTGCAATCGTATAAGTCCAATGCTTGCTTCGATGTTATTCTGAACAGAAAATATGCATTATTTAATACTAAAATAATAGCAATAAAATCCTGTGGTACCAAGTGCGGCGATTCCCCCATTTAAATATTCCTCTACACAATGGAATTTCTCTACACTTCCACACATATTCTTATTTAAAGCATATTCGAAAATATGAACATGCATTATTTACAATTAAAATATTATTAATAATATAAGCATAAGCCTGCAATGAGAACTATGGACATCCACACAATGAAGGATTCAAATCTTTCTTCGTATAATGAAACAATTAAATAGCAATAGAGCATATTATTTACAACTAAACTATTATCATTAATATAGAAATTTTGGATTATGTTTTGATATAAAAATATTAGCAGAAAGCCTTCAATGCAAAGATCCACACCATGAAACCCCGAAATCATCCTCTGCATATCCCATAAACAATGCTTCTGTGCAAAGAGATGTAGTTTTCTTAAATATCATAATATGTGCATAAACAATGTTATTATATGCACAATATAAACTTGAAAGCATCTTATGCACAATGCACATTTTCCACACTTGTTCATCCCCTATAAACAAAGTTTTTGCTCAATGAAATGTAGTTTTGTACATAACTTTATGTGTACTCAGCACATCTAAGAATAATATTAGTAATAAAAGTGTTTAGTGTAAAGTGTGTATATCAATATAAAAAGAAATTTCACTCAAAGTTATTATCTGTATAGACATAAAAAAAAAAAAAAAAATTCTGCATAATGAAAACTTGAAAGCTTCTTCTGAACAATGAACATTCTCCCCACTTCTACAAATGCTATAAACAAAGCAACTTTGTGTGCACTCCACATAGATTTTACTCGGGTAACTACTAATATGCATTATTCATAACTAACATATTAGCAATAATATTGTGCAGACCAAGCAATGTGGAACAAGCATGCGTTGAGATAGAAATGTTGACAAAATGTGTGTAGAAAATATTTAGATTCACAAGCTCATGCAATGTACTCAAGCACACGACAAGAATCTACTTCTACTTTCAACCAGCGGAAGCCAATAGATCGATGAAAACAATGTGAAAAATGAGATAAATCAATGGCACATAACACAAGATGTATCTAGGGAAATCCACTGCTCAAAAACCCGCTATCTATATTTCATATATCAGAAACATGAGTGAATATATCAAGCTTGTTCTCACTAGAAAAATTTTGCACAAGTATGCTCAACTCTCTCAGCTCACAAGCTAGCTCTTGGCCACCTCTTAGCCAATTCTGCAGCTCTCCAAGCCCCTAATCTCTTATGTAATTCCGAGGATGAATAACCCGTATTTAAAGGGAATTCATGCTTCCAAAATTGTGCAATCCAAACATAGGTCATTCTTTGATTGCATGCATGATATTTACAACTAAGTAAATCACACAACTGATAGTACAATGTCCCTACACTCTAGTCTCAACTGGGTCTTTCTCAGAATCGACATGCAAGATTTTCTAATGAGGGAATCTTCAGTTAACTAGAGTGACACTTGTGGATGCATTAGTGGACCAACTAACTATTAACTCTTTATTAGTTCCTTTAACAGTTTGGAACTAATTTAACTGAACATAGCTCAGTGAACTAAGTGATCTAGTTACAACTCAATTTAAAGTCAAATCGGACCCCTAAAACTTAGGGAGAACATATACATGACTACAGAAACACTTAAAACTCGAAATTCCTAAGATAATTAACTTAATAAACTATTTACAAGTTTCTATGAGAATAGAATTCAATTTTAATTCACAATTTAATTCAATGACAAATTAAGCTAGAATTTTTTTTTGTCATTTCTCAACACTCCCTCTCAACAAGAAAGGTATTATCATCTACCCCAATCTTGTCTCTATGAAACTCAAATTTACATCTTGACAATGCCTTTGTCAAAATGTCAACATCTTTCTCCTCCATCGGAATGTACTCTAACAACATAGTTTGCCTCAATACACAATATCTGAGATATGATGATATCGGATATCAATATGCTTGGACCGATCATGAAAAATTGGATTTTTAGAGAGTTTACTACAACTTTGATTATCACAGTAAATCACATTTGGATCCATTTTCTGATCAAACAAACCAACCAAGATCTTCCTCATCCAAATGGTCTCACATGTTGCTTGACTCGCAACCATGTACTTTACCTTTTTCAAACTGAGTAGAACTGATATTTGTTTCTTGTTGTACCAAGAAACTATCATTGACCCAATACTGAAGATCCCTCCTGATGTGCTTTCCCTGTTGAATGGACTCCCTACCCAATCTACATCAATGAAGCCTTGAAGCTTCACTCCCTCTATACGTCTGTACCATAATCCATACTGAGAAGTGACCCTGAGGTATCTCAACACATGGTTTTCCACCTTCCAATATAGCTTGGTAGGCCTAGCCATTGCTTGACTAAGCTAGTTAACTTCATAGCACATATCCAGTCATGTGTTCACCAAGTACATGAGTGAATCCACAAGCTTCCTATAAATAGTAGCTTCCATTATTAGAAAATTATATGTTACAGAGCAATGGAACATATAAAATATATTACAGAAATATAAACCAAAAAAATGCATAAAGCAAGTGAGACATAGATATACATGATTCACCCAATTTGGGATATGTCCATGGAGAAACAACCAGTCCTTCCTTTTATATTATCTAGCAAAATGAAGAGATACAACATACATCAGATCCGTTGTAATTCCCTCTTCTCTCTCACACAATATCCTCTCTCTTTCTCACTCAAAATACCGATCTACATAGCCGCAAAAAAATCCCTCATATATAGCGAGGGTTTTCCTTCTAGGGAAAAAATCTTAAATTAAAAATAACTTCTACTGTCATATATATGCCTAATGAATGACCCATATTGACTACGAAATTACAACATTTTACAAGGCAATTTTACATCTATTTTTAACTTCGAGGGTGTTGCCCCCGATCCCCCTAGACACCCCGCCAATGCACATTTATGGACATCATTTCCACCACATTATGAACTGGGGTCCAATGTGGTGATACCTCTAAATAAAGAAGATAATCAAGCTCCACACCCAACAATATCCCACTTGGAGACTGATTATAGCAACTCCACCATTGCTTATTTTTTGGACAATGACTTCACTTTATACCTCGTTATTTATCATCTTCATAATCATACTTGAAGACCAATTGAAACTTAGCAGAATCTCAGCTTCTCCATGGTTACAACTTTTGTTAACATATCTGCAAGATTTTGGCTAGTGTGTATCTTTTCAAGCTTCAATTTTCCATCTTCCAACACTGATCGTATGAAATGGTACTTGAGTTGTATATTTTTAGTCTTGGAATGAAATGCAGAGTTCTTTGCAATATGTATAGAAATCTGGTTGTGACTGTATAACCTACCCAACTCCTACTTCTTCCCGAATTTATCAAGAAACCTTTGTAACCAAATCATTTCTTTACTAGCCTCTGTAGTAGCAACATACTCTGCTTCCATCGTTGAGAGTACAACAACACTTTGCAATTTTGAAACCCAACTGACAGTTGTTCCACTTACAGTAAACGCATACCCTGTTTTGCTCCTCCTATTCTCTCTATAACCCACCATATTTACATCAACATATCCTTGTAGAGAAATGTTTGAACCACTAGAGAATAATGCTTGATTTTTGGTACCTCTCAAATACCTGAGAATCCACTTCACCGTCATCCAATGTTATTTTCCTGGATTGTTCATGTACCTACTTACAACTCCCACTGCATGTGAAATACCAAACCTTGTGCAGACCATTGCATACATTAAGCTTCCGACTGTTGATGGATATGGAACTTTAGACATACAAGCCATTTCTTCTTGAGTCTTCGGACGCGCCTCCTTACTTAGTTTGAAATGGCTAGCCAAAGGTATACTAACTGGTTTTTCATTCTACATATTAAATCTTTTCAACACCTTTTCTATGTACTCACTCTAAGACAATGTTAATTTTCGATTCTTCCTGTCTCTAGTTATTCCCATACCAAGGATTTGTTTTGTAGCACCCAAATCCTTCATTGCAAATGAGTTTTCCAATTTTCTTTTGAGCACATTTATTTCCTTCATGTTAGAACCTACAACAAGCATGCCATCTACATACAATAACAATATAATATAGTTGCCATCATTTTTCCTTTTGAGATAAACACAATGATCAGAGTGACATCTAGTATAACCTTGTTTAGACATACACCTGTCAAATTTTAAATACCACTATCTTGGAGCCGGTTTTAAGGCATACAGGCTCTTCTTGAACCTACACACTAGTTTCTCCTTCCCTTTGACTTCATATCCTTGTGATTGCTGCATATATATCCCTTCCTCCAAATCCCCATGTAGAAAAGTTGTCTTTACATCTAACTACTCAAAATGCAAATCTTTAGCTACTACTAGACTTAAAATAGTTCTGATTGAATTCATTTTAACAAAATGGGAAAATATCTCATCAAAGTCTATACCCTTTTTCTCTTCAAACCCCTTCACCACAAGTCTAGTCATATACCTTTTTCTACCTCCATCTTCTTCCTTCAACCTGTAAACCCATTTATTCTGCAATGTTGTTTTACCTGTAGCCAACCTGACTAAGTTCCAAGTCTGGTTATGTACTAAGGAGTCCATCTCTTCTTTCATGGTTTGCTCCCACTTGTTCCTGGTTTCTACCTGCACTACTTCTTCATAACATTCTGGTTCACAATAATTAGTCAACAATACATAATATAATGAAGGAGAGTATTGTTCAGGGGGTCTACTTATCCTGGTAGATCTTCTAACACCATTTTCCGTTGTTTGAGGTGCTTCTTTTTATTATGGTTGATGTTGTTGTTTTGGCTGTTGATCATTATGATTTTCAGGCACCTTCACTTTTTCTGTGATCTCATCAAGCACTGTGTAGTCCTTGTTTTCTTTTTCCTGTTTCTTTTCTTGCATCTGATCCTTATACAAAACCTTTTCATCGAATATGATATCTCTGCTTCTAATGATTTTTTGTTTTTCATAATCACAATAGCGATAACCAAAAGTATTAACACCATATCCAATAAAGGTACATTTCTTTGATTTTTCCTCAAGCTTTGTTCTATTTTCTTTATTAACGTGGACAAAGGCTTCACAACCAAAAGTCTTTAAAAATGAGTAGTTCACTTTTTTACCTATCCATGCCTCCTCTGGAATACCACCATCCAAGGAACTTGAAGGCCCTCTATTTATTAGATAAACAATACTATCTACAGCATCTACCCAAAATTGTAAAGGCAATCCTGCACGCAATCTCATGCAGCTTGCACTCTCCATGATTGTCCTGTTCATCCTTTCTGACACACCATTTTCTTGTGGTGTTCCTGGCACTATCTTCTCTTTGTGAATTCCATTCTTTAAACAATACCTATCAAACTCTTTTGTTGCAATATTCTCCTCCATTATTTGATCTGAGACACTTCAACCTTTTTCCTATCTCATTTTCAACCAAAGCTTTCCATTTCTTGAAAGTATCAAATACATCAGATTTATTTCGAATACAATAAATCCAAGTTTTTTTGGTTGCATCATCAATAAAAGTAACATAATAATGACATCCACCAAGAGATGATACCTGAGTAAGTCCCCATACATATATATGCACAAGATATAATTTTTCACTCTTCTTTTCTTTCCCATCTCGGAGGAATCTGACTCTCTTCTATTTTCCATAAACACAATTCTCACAGAATTTTAAATCAACGTGCTTCAAACCTAGCAACAAATTTCTTGAGTGAAGAATCTATATCCCCTTTTCACTTATGTGCCCAAGCCTATGATGCCACAATGTCATATCTTCTCCTGTAGAGGTTAAAGCATTAACAGAATTAGAAATACCATTGCATAAATACAATGTACAAACCTTTTCTCCTTTTGCTATTACCAGGGTAACTTTAGTGACCTTCCAGGTTTTATCTGTACAAGTAGTTGCACAGCCTTCACCTCTCCACTGCCCTGTTGAAAACATATTTTTCTTCAAATCTAGAACATGCCTTAGCTCCTTCAATATCCATTGATTTCCATTCAATTGTTTTATGAAAATTGTACCGATTCCAATTATTTTATAGGGTTTATCATCACCCAATATAACCTGTCCAAAATCTCCTTGAACATAATCATGAAAATGTTTCCTATCAAGTGTGATATGGAATGAGGCGCTTAAATCTACTACCCAGGCATCAATAATATTTTCTAATGAAAGAATCAAATCATCTTGCAACACATCACCTATCACATTTGTGTCATGATCATTTTCTTGTTGCGTGTCTCCTTCTTTTCCCTTTCGAAACTTGCAGTCTTTCTTCAGGTGTCCTTTCTTCCCTCATTTATAGCACACTATTCCTGATATGGACTTAGATCTATCTTTCCTTGAATTACTGTGATATCCATGTCTCTTTCCTCTTTCCATTTTTCCTCCCCTAGTCTCTGTAGTCAAAGCATTACATGATGTCTCACTGGAGATTTTCCGTCGCATTTCCTCGCTAAGGATTGCACTAACAATATCATCAAACTTTAAAGTACTAGATCCATATACAGAGTTACTAATGGGCATAACTAAACCATTCTAACTTTCTAGCAATGAGCATAGGAATAATTGAGCCCTAACTTCATCATCAAAAGCTACCCCTACAAAACCTAACTCACTGGTAGTTGTATTAAATTCATTTAAATGATTAGTAATAGATCCAACTTCTGACATCTTCATATTAAATAAATGCTTCATAACAAATACCTTATTTGAGGCTGAGGCTTTTTCATATAGTTTGGCCAATGCCGACATTAAACCCTCTTTTTTCGTTTCCTTTGAAATATTAAAGGCTACCATAGACGTATTGTTTCAAGTGACTTTCTATCGATAATATCCCATTTTGTGTCTGTCATACTCGTCAGCTTCTTTGTCTTTCCACTCAATGGTAGGTATTTTTGGTACAAGTAATCTTCCATCTGCATCTTCCACAACTCGTAGTTTTTTCCATTAAATATTTCAACCCTAAACCTACCATCTTCCACCATTGCTCCCACTCGAACCAAGAACTCTTCTCTCCTACGAGTTTATCAGCCAAATAGACCTTCGGCTCTGATACCAATTGTTAGAAAATTATATATTACAGAGCAATGGAACACATAAAATATATTGCAGAAATATAAACACTGAAAACACATAAAACAAGAGAGACACAGATATACATGGTTCACCCAATTTGGGTACGTCCATGGAGAAACAACCAGTCCTTCCTTTTATATTATCCAGCAAAATGAAGAGATACAACCTACAGCAAATCCATTGTAATTCCCTCTTCTTTCTCACACAATCTCCTCTCTCGTTCTCACTCAAAATACTGATCTACATAGCCGCAATACAATTCCCTCATATATAGTGAGGGGTTGCTTTCTAGGGCAAAAAACCATAAACTAAACATAATTGCTACTGTTATATCTCTACCTAATGAATGGCCTAGATTGACTATGAAATTAAAACATTTTACAAGGCAATTTTACATCTATTTTTAGCTTCGGGGGCACTGCCCCCGATCCCCTTCTAGGGGGGCACTCCAAATAATCGACATCCCCCCCCAGACCCCCCTGGTGATGCACATTTACGAGCGGTGTTGTCGCCACATTACGAACTAGGGTCCAATGCAGCAATACCTTTGAATAAAGAAGATAATCAGACTCCACTCCCAACGTCTATACAATAATCCATACTGAGAAGTGACCCTGAGGTATCTCAACACATGTTTTTCCACCTTGTTCACCAAGTACATGAGTGAACCCACAAGCTTCCTGTAAAAAATAGCTTCCACTATTTCCCCGGAAGTAGCATCATCCTTCCTCCAGTTACCTGCTAGAGGAGTCTTCGTGGGTTTCTTGATCTCCATGCAGAATCTTCTTAGACTTCTTAAGGATTTCTGCTCTACCATGGGTATGACTATTCAAACTGACAAAGCAAAAGTTATGATTATCAAATCCAAGAAGGACACTTACGCTAATTTTATATATGACAATAGTAACTTGGAGGAAGTATCTTCTTACAAGTACCTAGGAATTGATATTCATCACAAGCTCAACTGGAACTATAGCATTGAGAAAAGGATTAATAAGGGGTGGAAAGCTTATTTTGGTCTCGAAAATAATTGTAAAACAGAAAACTGCATAATGTGGGATAGAAAGAAGTTCCTCTTTGAAACTTTAATCACTCCTGTTATCTTATATGGGTGTGAGGTTTTGGGTTGCAACCTCTCTAGAGAATCTTGGAGAAATATTGAGCAAATCCAAAAGCGTTTTATAACGTATAACCTCAAAATAAAAGCAATACACCCTATCCTATTCTCATTATAGAAGTGGGTTTTTCCCCTATCGAGAGCCTAGCAATGACTAGGCTTCCGTTGTACAAGCACAAACTCAATAACATAAGAGACCATATACTTCCTAAGCTAGCTTTAAATTCGAGCCAAAACCACCTAAGGCTCAAAAAAGGTTGGTATAAAGACACCAGGGCCTAGTTAAACCATTGGGAGACTGACAAGAATGTTGCATTGCAAAACATTAATAACATTGAAAATATTGTTATTTCTAAGTTCAAAGAAAAAATGTGGTGTGAGAAATATTTAGTAGCTAAAATAAAATTAAGATATTATAAGGAGGTCATCAACCCCACCCTAGAATATCAAAAGTATATCTCTATTTTAACTAGCTCAAAGAAGAAAATTAATATAGCCAACATTAGAATGAACTCTCATGAGCTCCATAGTGAAACGGGTCATTGGGAAGTTCCTAAAACACCATGGATGGAAAGGATCTGCCATATCTGTGAGAATATGAAATTCGAGGATGAAAATAACTTCCTCTTAGAATTCCCCACGTACAACGACATTAGATCTCAATTTCATAATCTTTGTTGCAATACTAACCTTCCTAGCCTTTTACAATGTCAAAATTATAGTGAGCTCGAGAGGCTTCTCTCCAAGCTTTTTGAGCATAGGAATAAAATCTTAAATCAAACTAAATAATTTGTTTCTTTAGGACCGACAGACCAAATTTTTGTCTCAATAGAAGTTAACCATCATCACGATCATCATCGTCATCACTTTCCCTCAAACACAAACAACTCCCCATCTCCCTGCCATACCTCCATGCCAAGAAAGTAATGCATGAGCCCCATGTCCTTCATCTCAAACTCTCTTGCAAGGTCCTCCTTGAAAGATTTGATCCGTTGATCATCACCTGTTAGTATGAGATCATCAACATAAAGTACAATGATCAACAGTTTACTTTCCACCACTATGTGGTACAGGTTCGCATCCACTTCACTATTCATAAGCCCAACCCGGTGAAGTAGCTATCTATCCTGGTGTACCAAGCATAGGGTGCTTACTTCATCCCATACAATGCTCTCATGAGTTGGCACATATGCGACTCACAGTCAAATGTCTCAAAACCTTCAGGCTACCCTATGTACACCTCTTCCTCAATCGTGCCATTAAGGAAGGTTGTCTTCACATCCATATGATGTATCTTCCAACCCATATGTGTTGATAGTGCCAATATAAATCTAATTGATGAGTACCTTGCAACAGGAGAAAAGTTCTCATCATAGTCAATCCCCTCTACCTATGAAAATCCACAGACCACAAATCTATCCTTATGCTTCTCAAAATTGCCATCTGCAGCTTGCTTTACCTTGTAAAGCCAATGGGAGCTCACCATTGACCTTTCCTCTGGTCTCGAAACCACATCCCAAACACTATTATGGACTATGGAGTCATACTCCTCCACCATTGCATCAACCCAAACTGGCTATTGCGCTACTTCCTTAAATGAAGATGGCTTTCTCACAACTCATTCACCCATAAGATCCATGTATCTAGTGTACCTCTCAAGTGACCTCCTATTTTTGTGTTAAGAAGTGGGTGCTCCCACATTCTCCCATGCATATCCAACAATCTATCAGCTTCTCTAATGTGATTTCTTCCCTCTCTGGAATACTCTGGCTAAGTGGATGTCTCCACTCCTAGATCCTCTACATGTGGCTACTTCACATCAATCTAAGGCTCCTCATCTTATGTAGCTCAGTCTCCCTCTCAAGGGAAACTCGCATGGCCTTCTCCTCATCGAATCTGACATCCCTGTGAACCATTGTCATCCTGTTGGTCGGAAAGTACACCCGATAGTTATGAAGTGTATCATTCTACCCCACAAATATCCCCAACTCTATTGTCGGCTCAAGCTTCTTTCATGCATCTTTTGTCACATGGAAATATATTGATGACCCAAAAATTATGAAGTGACCCACATCTGGCTTTTTACCGGAATAAGCCTCCTCTAGTGTCTTCATCTCAAATATCTGATGTGGGCTACGATTCTAAACATAAACCATTGTGTTACATGCCTCAACCCACAAGTGTAGTGGTAGGCCCTGATCATGCAACATCACCCTTGCTGCCCCTACTATGCTTCGGTTCTTCCTCTCTGCCACCCCAATATGTTGAGGGTTATGGGGTGTCATCAACTCCCATTTAATCCCTTCCGCTGCACAAAATTTCTTAAACTTGTTTGAGACATACTCACATCGTTATCACTTAATAGAGCTTTAACCTTGTTACTTGACTCTTTCTCCAATGCTTTAAACTCACAAAACTTTGTGAAGGTTTGATCCTTTTTATGCATGAAAAATATCCCACATTTTCAAGAAAATTCATCAAAAAATATAACATAATAGTTGTGTTTGGTTGTGGCTGATGTCAAGAATGGTCCACACACATCTTAATGGACTCACTCTAGAATAGCCTCTTCTTGACTATCTCTATTGTGAAAGGAATACTTTGTGTATTTTCCCAATGTACACCCCTTTCATGTATCAACTTTCTCAAGCATACCTTTGGGGAGACCGGTAGAGATCTGTTGCAATATCTTCAAAGCCCCATGATACAAGTGGCCTAATCACCTATGTCACAACTCACTAATGTCTCGACTTTGTACCCTTTCTACTTTTGTGCTCAAAGAAGCACACTCCTCTACCTCCAGCTTATAGATATTCTTCACCTAAATCACTATCTTCTTTACTTGACCCATGGCTATGTGTCGAATGAACGCCTTTCCTTTCAAGAAGATCACATCAGAGCCTATATCCTCAAGCATGGCAACGGATACCAAGTTCTTCATTAGCCTTGGCATATACATAACATTATTCAAGGTGAGTGGAGCCCCATGCTCCCTCTAGAAAGTAATCGTGCCCAATCCAGTAACACTATACTTCCCGTCGTCACCCATCTCTATATGCATCTGGAGATCTCTCTCCTCCATGTCACTAAATAACTCTTTGTCACCGGTCATGTGGAATGAAGCTCCACTATCTAAGTACCATACACTTCACATCATTGATGACACATGCATGCAATGAGGGAAAATTCCAATTCGAATTGAGAGGCCAAAGCCTCACCTACTGCTCCTCCTGAGGACTTATTCATGGACTTCTTGAGTGGACAATTTGTAACAAAATGGCCCAGCTCATGACAATTAAACCAGTTAACTTTCATCATGTATTTCTTCTTACCTCCATGATAAGAATCTGATTTGGAATGAGAAGCTTTCCCTTTCCCCTTCTTCACCTTAATTGCTAAGGCACAGTTCTCTTCATCGTCAGTCTTTGATGAAGAGCCATCCATGGTGTTCCTCCTGATCTCCTCCTGCATCAAATCAGACCACAGTCATTCCCAATCTGGCAGCTTCTCCCAACCATTGACAGAGTTCTGATAACTATGCCAACTCTTTGGGATTCCTAGGAGAGAAATACTCACCACATCATCATCGACAACCGTGATTCCAACACTTCTAAGTTCATCATGACATTGAGTGAACTTGGTCAATTATTTTGGAATCGCCTTGCCTTTCTCCATTTTTATTTTTCGAATTTTGTCCTTCAATGCCAATTTCTTTTGGTCACTATTATTCTGATACAATTCCATCAATTTTTTCCACATAGCATACAGAGTTTCCTTGGCATGGGGGCTTGAGACAATATGGTCTCGAAATCCCTCAAGGATTATCTGCCTCTCCTTTTCCACACACTTCTTCCATTTGGAAAAAATTTGTGCATTTGATGCTGCTAGCTTAGGAATTTCTTGATCAACAAATTCTTTCAATCCATTATCCTCTAGCACAGCCTTCATTCTGTCCCTCCAAGCTATAAAATTCAAGTTGTCTTCCAAGGTATACTTCAGCTAAAAACTGTAGAATTTCATCTGTCAATCCTGAAATATGTATTGCAAATTCGAATTTCACTTGTAACTAAAAACTCAAAACTTTGAAATCTCCTGTAGTATATTGTTCTCAGCTCTGATACCATGCAGAATTTATTGTAGATTCACAATCTCATGCAATGTACTAAAGCACAAGAGAATAATCTACTTCTACTTTCAACTAGTGGAAGCCAATAGATCGATGAAAACAATATGAACAAGAAGAATATAAATTAATGGCACATAACACAAGATGTATCTGGTGAAATCCACTGCTCAAAACCTTATTATTTGTATTGCATATATCACAAATATGAGTGAATATACAAAACTTGTTCTCACTAGAATGACTTCACACAAGTATGCTCAACTCTCTCAGCTCACAAGCTAGCTCTTGGCCAACACTTAGCCAATTCTACAGCTCTCCAAGCCCCAAATATCTTGCACAATTCCTAGGATGAATAAATTGTATTTAAAGGGAATTCATGTTTCCAAAACTGTGCAATCCAAACATTGGTCCTTCTCTGATTGAATGCATGATATTTACAACTCAGTAAATCATAGAACTGATAGTACATTTTCCCCCCACTCTAGTCTCAACTGGGTCTTCTTAGAATCAACATGCATGAGTTTCTGATGAGGGAATCTTCAGTTAACTAGAGTGACAGTTGTGGATGCACTAGTGCACCAATTGATTGTTAACTCTCTATTAGTTCCTCAAATAGTTTGGAACTAATTTAACTGAACATAACTCGATGAACTTAGTGATCTAATTACAACTCAATTTAAACTCATACTAGACCCCTAAAACTTAGGGAGAACATATACATGACTACAGAAAAACTTCCAACTCGAAATTCCTAAGCTAATTAACTATTTACAAGTTGTTATGAGAAGATAATTTGATTTTAATTCACAGTTTAATTCAAGGACAAATTAAACTAGAATTTATTGTTGTCATTTCTCAACAATGCGGGCCTCTCTGCATAGTGTATGGAAGAAACTATACAGACATCATCGTGCAGAGAAAGCAGTGCAAAATGAGCATGGGTTGAGATAGAAATATGGACCTCTCCGCACAATAGAGTTATTCTACACTTCTGCACATTTTCTTAATTTAAAACATATTTGGAAATACAAAGATAATCGCAATTTACACTTAAATATCAACAATAATATTGTATACATCAATTTGTTTGTAAAATATTAGCAATAAAAGCCTTCAATACCAATATATTAATCAATTAATAATACGATAGCCACTGTAAAACAGTCTTTGTACTTATAGTAAGGTCACTCACATTTTACCCTATCTAAATAACTGGTGGAATCCAACTCACAATGCCTAAGCAAACATCATTGTGCGGTGTAGAACGAAATTAGATGCATTATTTAATAATAAAATATTAGCAATGAAATCATTTGGTACCAAGTACGATGATTCCCTCATTGAAAGCTTCCTCCGCACAATGAACTTTCTTCACACTTCCACACATATGTTAATTTGAAACATATTCAAAAATATGAACACATGCATTATTTATAATTAAAACATTGTCAATAATATAAGCATAATCTTGCAACGCAAAGTGTGGACTTTCACACAATAAAGGCTTCAAATATTTCTCTGTACAATGAATCAATTAAATAACAATAAAGCATATTATTTGTAACTAAAATATTATCATTAATATAGCAAATATGGATTATGTTTTGATACTAAAATATTAGCAAAAAGCCTTCAATGCCAAATGCAAAGATCCATGCAATGAAACCCTGAAATCTTCCTCCGCACATCACATAAATGATGCTTCAATTAGATCTCATTTACTTAAATATCATAATATGTGCATAAACAATGATATTATCCGCATAATGAAAACATGAAATCTTCTTATGCATAATGAACGTTTTTTGCGCTTATGCATTCCCTATAAACAAATCTTATGCTCAATGAAATGTGGCACAATAGAATTCTTCCGCACTTCCGCACATATTCTTTATTTGAAACATATACGGAAATACGAAAAAATATTCGGAAATACAAAGATAAGAATAATTTACACTTAAAATATCATCAATAATATTGTATAAATCAATTGCTTAGTAAAATATTAGCAATGAAAGCCTTTAATGCCAACATATTTATCAATTAATAATATGACTGACTGAAAAGCATTATTGAACACAAATATAGCTTCCACTATGCAAAAATATTTATGCAAAAAGAATCTTTCCTCCACACATCCCATAAATAATTCTTTTATGCAATGAGATATTGTTTATTTAAATAACAATAGTCTACATTATTTACAATTAAAATACTATCAATGTTGTGTGAACTATGCAAAAGTGTGGAGCTCTGCACAATTCTCATTAGTTTACATGATCTAGGTGCATATTGGTGGCCACTCGCATATGTCACATAGACCTCCAGTCAGTTTCTTTTGTTTCCTTGATTATAGTAGCATTTACTGTTTTTAGCAATTTTTTGGGTCCCGAACTTTCAGAGTTGTTTTGACCCCCTAAACGAAATTATTTAGAGGTCAACATCAGGCAATGGACCATAGGTAGGGGCTTGCTATAAATTCTATATTACTCGGAGATATTTTTCCAACGAGGTATTATACACGCCAAATGGAGATCATATGACCAAGTTACAACCCTGGGAAGTTGGTTGTCCAACTAACCCCAACAAGACCCACAAACTCTTGTTGTTCTGTCTCCTGGGGTTGGGATTTTGGTTGTTTAGGGTTTTCCCTTATTGTTCAATAATAAAAGGGTCCTTGAGCCTCATTGTAACATAGTTCAGAGGCATGTAACCACCGCATCTCTTCTCAGAGATAAGCTACCACCGCTCGAACTAGTTTATTTCCATTTTGTATGTAAGCATATTTTTGTTCTTTGGTATTAGTGAAATGAATTTTTATTTCTGTTGCATCTTTGTGTTTATGTTTGTATCTACATTTTGTTGCGTTCCTCTATAATTATGGATCATTACACCACTAGTGCAGAGCTAATGAACATTATGCGGAGATCTGCACTACCACACAATTACAACTAGTAGAGATAATGATTGAACTTTGGTTACCTTGTTTTGGGCTATCACGATGAACCGAGGAGTTATAGGAAATATGAATATAAGCATAATTTACGCTTAAAATATCAACAATAATATTGTATATGTCAATTGCTTAGTAAAATATTAGCAATGAAAGCCTTTAATGCCAACGTATTTATCAATTAATAATATGGTTGACTGAAAAGTGTTATTGAATATGAAGATAGTTCCACTCTACGAAAATATTTATGAAAAAAGAATCTTTCCTCCGCACAACCCATAAACAATGTTTTTGTGCAATGAGATATTGTTTACTTAAATAACAATAGTATACATTATTTACAATTAAAATATTATCAATGTTGCGGGAACTATGTAGGAGTGCAGAGCTCCGCCAATGCTCATTAGCTTACACCACGAGTGCGGAGCTAATGAACATTGTGTGGAGATCTGCACTCCCGCACAATTGCAACCAGCAGGTATAATCATTGAACTTTGGTTTCCATGCATTGGGCTATCACGATGAATCAAGGAGTTATATGTGGGAGCATTTAGCTCCGCACTATGATCATTAGCTCACAATGAAATACAGACCCCACACTGCTTTAATCAATTAGTTAGCGATAAAAGCAAGAACTATGCTGCTTTGCAGCTATTACTCTTGTTAATATAATATTTTATCCTCTTATCCCTATTTAATTTTGTTTCACTTCAAAGTTTCAAAGTTTCTTAATTTGACACCAAAATCAAGTGATAGCTCCACACTTCACTTTTCCCTCTTAACTAGTGTGTATGTATATGTTATTTCATGTATATCTTCATATTACATGTGATAGCATGAACCTATTTATTTAATACCATTCTTATTAAAATTTATTTATATTCATCAAAATAAGTTAAATTGATATCCAAGTTAACAAAACTATCAAATTGAAATTAATAGTAATAAAATGGTTACTTTTAAAAAGTATTATTGCAATGTAAACTCTCCA
The DNA here is from genome assembly GCA_000404065.3 of Pinus taeda. NCBI lineage: Eukaryota > Viridiplantae > Streptophyta > Pinopsida > Pinales > Pinaceae > Pinus > Pinus taeda. The sequence goes on along the minus strand of APFE030594627.1, from coordinate 24,544 downwards.
CCTAACCAATTTGTAAAAAACCCAACAAATTACCACTAAACCATGATAAAGCCAACTTAATATGATAATAATGCGGATATCTATGTATCACCTTATTGATGTGAAACCAGAACCGCCGTGATCATTAATGTTGAAATGAGCGAACATTTGATAACAAAATTTAAACACGCATCACAATATTTTGATATTGATGTTATGTTAACGATTCCTTGTATTGTTTCACACTCAAACCTTTCCTACTAATCATTGGTATGGCTTATTTTGAACTCATGTCTCTAAATACTATTACTTGTTTTGAACTCATATCATATAGTTGACAAATAATAGAATCAATGTAGGTTGTCATATTCAACTCCTTGGGTGTCTTTGTTGTAATTTCACCATGTAGAACCAAACAAACTATCAACTATAGTTAATAAATAATATAGTTCAGCAATGTTGTCATATTAAACCCTGGTGAATTCACCATGTGGGATCTTCTCAGGCTAGCCATTCCTTAAGTATTATCTCTAGGGTACAATGAAGTAATGTTGGAAATCCTTGTGGTTTAATTTACTTACTTCTTAGCGTTTATTAAATATAAATTTTAAAACAATAGATTACTTCTTAATGTTTTTAATATAATTGTAATTAATTTTATATTTTAGATTATTTTAGTTAATATAAATTTAGTTATATATTTTAGATTTTTTTAAGTTAATATAATTTAGTATGATTTTCATATTAGTCTATATAAATTAGACTAATAAGTTTTTATTTCTCCATATTAAAAAAAAATAAAAAATTAAAAAATTAAATTAATTATTTATAGAAAATATTTCATTTCAATTATATATATAATTGTATGATGTTATATTACAGAAATTTACAATATCAAGTATATTGATATATGAAAAGAAATTTCACTGACATTTAAAAAAAAAAATATCAGTTCAAAAAAAATATTCAATGTTGGGTATAATTAAAATCTTTTGATATTTATTTTAAGTAATATATTTTTTGTTTAAATGAAAAAATAATTATACTTGTAAAAAGAAAGTTATACATGGAGTTATTCATGGTTAGTCTATCTTGAAGGTCATTTACCAAAAAAAATTAATCTGAAATAGAGTTCTCTCTCACATGTACTTTTTATTCTTCCCAAAACAAAAATAGTCTTTCGTGTCCTATGATTTCCATACTTTTTTCACATAGTTACGGGTGGAGCATTCCTTAGCATACTTTTTAGCTTGATTACTGAAGAGATACAACAAAAAACTTAAAAAAAAAAGATACATAGGGAAAGTTATGAGTGGAATTCCATAGCCTCCCCCTCCTAACCATCAATTAACTCATGGACTCCAAAGGAGTCTACAAGGACAAGGAGATCTTCCTTTGAAATCTCGTTCGCTTTTTGGTTTCATTCTATGAGAATGTGAGTAAATGGAAGCCACTAAAAAGATTGAGAAAGAGAAAGTATTTCCTATAATAGCCCTCACAAACCTACATTTTCGACCTCTACTTTTTTTTAGCCCAATCAATGACTAATGTGGAGTTTCCCATCGCCTAAAGTTTTTGTATTTCTTGAGAAAGAGTGAAATGCAGTAATGCCTAAACATCAACAAGTTTAGCTTTAGAGTTTGGCCCTCTACTAGGGAAATATTTCATGTGAAAGTAATGGTTGTGACTAATGAAAAGGACCACCTTGACTCCAAATATTGCTGGATTTCCCTAGATGGATCTATGTAAAATTCCCCAAGGGATTTCATAATCCATTTAAGGCATAATATGCACCCTTTGTTTTGGAGTTTTAGAATAAATTTTGTATTCCTTTGATAGCTTTTTAATTGCGCCAATAATTATATCCACTAGAATGTCATTGTCATGAAAAATTCTCATACTACGAGCCCACCAGATATTGTGTTTCATTATCCTAGGAAACAATCTATGTTCCTTAACTTCTCTATCCTACATCTAATCACACACACAACCTTCCAAGATTGGTTTGTTCTAAGAATATTTTGCATAGAACACTACATATAGAACCGACCACACCTTAGTTGCATATGAACATGAAATAAAGAGATGAGAAATTGATTCAGCCTCAAATTTATAAGAAGGACAATGGCTTGTATGCCACCAACCCTGCTTGAGGAAATTTTCCTCAAGTAAGAAGCTTATTTATAAGAGCCTAAAATAGAATAAGTTTACATTTTACCATACCATGAACTTTCTATATCTTGTCCCACCACCAGCATATTAGTCCTTCACTCTAAGACTCAATCTAGGAATTATATCCTAGCTTAGATAAAAAATCGTCTTCGAATTTTGAGACTAGAAACATTGATCTTCTTCATCCTCTCATAATCAAATAAATCCCACACATAACAAGCTAACGAACTTATGTCATTCTACCACTAAGTCACATGTCATACCCAAAAATTCCTCACTTTTCCACCCTTATCAACCTAGCAATTGGGAAGACTAAACTTTTGCATCAACTAAGGAAAAAATATTGTTTCCATGGAGAGAATGAACTAACACTTCTGACAACTTATAAAATTTTCCTGCACTAATCCATGGATCATATAAGACATGGACTTTAGATCCATCCCCAATTCCCCAAGATGTCCATATACCTATCAAAGGAAAGGAATATACCAAGGTTTTCCATATCAACAACCCTCCTTTTGATGATATCCTTCGTAATGTGTACCACTTCTCCATTGATATACCTTTTAAATATAAAAACATCATAAATCTTCCCCATAAGGCCTTATTATATGTCAATCTCCATAAATCACAGACTACTAAGGAGTGTGAGAAGATATGGATATTTTTTAGTCATCGACCCCCCATATATTTCATCTTTACTAAGTTAAACCACTCAACTAAAGGAATACCATCCACCTGAATAGAACATGAATAAAAGAAATGAAACATGATTTTCTGAATTTTGTTCAAAATACCTTTCAGAAAAGTAGGTATAGAGGTCCAATAAACAAAAGGATGGATTCTAAGGTTGAATGTACCATAATAAACTGAAACCCTCTATATGGTAACCTATTGGCCCATTCCAAAACACGATCCTCTATCTTCTTAACTAACCGTGCACCCAATCCTCATATATATAAATTTGGCTTGAGGTGGAAACCCAAATATTTTAAACCTTCATCCAAAACTCTCAATGGGAAAGGAAACCACAATGGATTTTAATTTTGAACCCTCTACGAAATATTGTTCCCAATAATACAGTAATTACTCTCATTAAACACCATTCCTATTGCCCCCTTACATAATTCCAGGATCTTCCTCATATCTTGAATTTCCAATGAAAAACCATAAGGCATGATGAGAACATTGTCCAAAAAAAATATGAGATAAAGATTCAACCTCAAATACTTTAACACTCCACATTTCACCATTTCCTCTAGCTTCCACCATCAAATGAATGATACCTTCAAGTCATCTTAATTCTAACACGCATATATAGCAATCGAAAGTAAAAAAAACTATTATTCCACATAAAATTTCTTTCTAAATCTTAATATTTAGGGTGTAATTCCATTAAAATATTTACATCTCATTATAGAGTTTACATATGCATTTATTAATAAATAAATAAATAAATAAAAGCTTTCAATGTCCAAATTAAGTAAAACATTCCAATATCAAATTTATCTTTATGTATGTATGCACACTTGGGGATAATCCCCACCAATATAATGGCCTCAATCTTCACAACAAAATCAATGCCCAAATCAATTTCAAAACAAAAAACACCCAAAACTTCATCTTTCGCAAATTTGAGTTCAATTTCATGCTAAATCACAAGCAATGAGGGAAACCATTGGGCTTGGTTATTTGGACACCATGTAATGGTATTGACCCACTATATGCAGACGTAGTGGTTGTATATGTAAATGCAATGTACTACATGTCATTGAAGGGGGAAATTTGGAGGGATTCAAAACTTTTCCTTATAATTGTACTCTATAAATGGTTTAAGAATGATTGAAAGAGAAAATATGAGTAGAGAAGACTCCATCTATGGTTCTTAGCATTAGTATGAGATATGGTTTATTTTTTAAATGTGTATCCTTTTATTCAGGCTTCAAGATTAATTAGGAGTCATTTTTGGAAAAAATTATATATAGGATTTGATTGAGGCCTTTCTAAACATTCCATACTATATATATAACGGTCTTTCTATCACTTAATTACAAATCATTTGTAACATCCCAGTCTTTAATTCCCCATTGATATTGTAATATTGTATGGAAGTATATGTAAATAAGTTAAAAGACCCAAAACAATTGTAATTATATTATAAAACACTATTAAAGAGGCGAAGCCTTGATATGGACAATAATAAGCCATGAGAGGAGGGAATCCAACAAAAAGGGATCTATGGGATTAATCCTTATGAATCAATTATTTGGATGAGTTAATATTTTAAGATTGTTAACCGTCCCAAATAAAATATCTAATGGGAAGGTTTAGTAATAACTCCCATAGTTATGAGATGAGTGGGGTAGTGGTTGCTGAAAGAAGTTGCCATTGACATCAAAGGTTTTCCAAGAAAAAGAGAACTTGGTACCCTTTCTTTGAATGAATTTTTACTCCATTCACCTAGCTAAAATGGAAGCATACCATAAATGGTATGAAATATTATTTTGAGACTGTTCCAATGGTATATGTCACTCCCTCTAACTCCTCATGGTTGAGGAGATATGAATTTTTTTAAGTTTATTAATTATGTTTCCTTTGACAAGTCGACCCCATCCAATGACAAGTCAGTCCCATAGTGACGATTTGGACCCTGAAGAGCATTATATAGGGTATGAGGAAGAGGAATTTTAGTAATTCACTCATTGAAATTCCAAATCTATTTAAACAAGTGAAGAAAAGAAGGGTTTATGGGGTTGTTGTGGCCACAACCACCACCCTATCAAAACTTGCCTTGGTAGCAATTTTGAATGGGTCCCCTAAAAGTTGATCTTTCAGCTCTCTGAATGATTTGTTTTATCCTAGGGATTTTAACTCTTTTCCAAGTCAAATCTTCAGTTTTAAATAGTTGAGGCCCCTTAATAAACCCTTGTCGCATGATTCATCCATAACCTTCTCTAAGCCATTCATTCATATCCTCATTGGGACTTTTTCAACCCACGAAACCTTCTATCACATCATTATTTCCTTCATAACTCTTTATAGTAGAAACCCTTCACAAACATGCATAAATCACCCCTTTTCGCCTATCGGAATCAACACTAAGGCATGATGCCTACCACTATAATCTGGACCCTACGACTTTATTAACCATATTATATAAATATTGGATCTAGAACCCCATCACATATCGCAATCAGTCAGGCCCAAGGCTATATAATATATATATATAGTGGAAGTATATAATATATTAATATATATAATATATTATATAAGGCGCACATGTCTTCTGGACGCCGATGGCTCGTATTAACTGCAATATATATATATTATCAGGTCTGGAATCATATCGCATATCGCAATGGAGGGGTCCAGGGCTATAATATATAGAAAAGTGGCACTTGCCTTCCTGACCCAATAACTTTATTAACTGGTGCAATATATATATACTATATATATATATAGAGAGAGAGAGAGAGAGAGAGAGAGAGAAGAGAGAGGATATAATATATATATATATATTAGAGAGAGAGAGAGAGAGAGAGAGAAGAGATATATATATTGATTGCGTCTTAGAGCCCTAATCGCGTATTACAATTGGTAGAACCCAAGAGCTATATATATATATATAGCAATTTGCAATATGGCAGACCCGCCGATAATTATAGGCCCAAGTATATAATATTTCAAGTCTGGCCGTACAGCCAAACGCAGGTTTTCCCATATATTCTTGCATTTTTTTAAAAACATTGAAGTCAAGGTTTTTCAAAGGGAAGGCTTATGTTGCAGATCCGGAAGGATTATTAACCATAGCCCATATGCATATTGAGTCTGCCTCCCCAATCGCTTATCGCAATCGGCAAAGCTTGTTGTTTATAGATATAGTGATTTTCGATACGACGGACTCACCAATAATTATGGGCTCCGATATATAATTTTTGAAGTCCGGTTGTACGGCCCAGCTATGGATTTTCACGTATACTCCTATGTATTCAATAAAACATTTTGGTCGCGATTTTTAATGGAAAATCCCATACAGCAGACCCAATAAGGCATAGGTTCCTATCTATAATCCTTCAAGTCCAGATTTCAGATCCAGTTCGGTGTTATGCAATGATTTTCAGTGTAAATAAGATTTTCACTTGCGAGACTTAATAAAGGCATGGGTTAAAAACCAGGGGACGATTCTTTCACGCCTATTCCTTTTGATGTTATAAACGCTTCATGAAGGCAAGATTTGTGTTTTTTAAGAATTTTTATTACATTTTTATAAGTATGACTGATGTTCGTTATCTTTGAAGGCGAGGACCGAGAGAAGGCAAGCATGTTCAAAGAGTGGATGCATAAGCTTCAAGTATGACTCCAGATAAAAGATGCAGGAGAAAATATGAAGTGTTATCTATGTGGACATGTTTTATTTAAAAGATTTGGCTTCAGATGTTGGTGATCATGTTTCCAGGTGTTGCCTATGTATTCCGAAGGTGAAATTGCCCCAGGTTTCATCATGAAGAGATGACACATAGTCATCCTCTTCTAATCAATATCTATTAATTTGCCTGGGAAATGAAGCGCTCCAGTGACAGGAAACGCCTTCTACGTGTTAGCAGTGTATTCTAATCAGTGTATTGAAAAGAATAGGGGAAGGCAAGAGTCATGGCCTAAGGCATAAATATTACCTCCAGATAGGAGAGAAGGGCTTTTTGTTTGGAGAAAACAACACTGATTTATTGTGAATAAAGAAGACTATTTGGTTAAAGAAGGAGCCTGTTGTTTCAGACTTATGTCCCTTTTCTCTCATATGTTTAGAATCAGTGTGTTGTTGCTGATACAAAGACAAATGTGATTTTCCTTGTGCATGTTAATAGCTAGCAGTTTATGGTTACCCTTGGTTATCTGAATGTAATTCAATAGCATTGATAATTCATGAAAGGTTGTTGATTCCGGACTTTGTCAAACATCAGTTGCAACTGTTATTTATATGGAAGGGAATGTATATTCCTATATAAGTAATTGGATTGTGATTAGAATTTAATATAGTCTTGTTCTTATGTGGACCAGTAATTGATTCATTTGGACTTGGGATTTATATATGATGTTTAACCTCCTTTGTTTTTTTGCTCTTGCAGGATAGATTAGGATAGCTAGGACTAGATTAGAGTAGTTAGAACTAGTGTAGATAAGACTTGATACTTACAGGTTAGTTGTTTTGTTGGTTTATTTAATTAATGTCTCCCTCCAAGAAGAAATCTTTCAACTCATTTAACAGTTTACGGGGTCCCTTAAAACCTGTTGGAACTAGCCATTCCAAATGAAAGTAGGTCTAATTGGGGCTTGTGATCGGGTTAGTTCCCCTTTATTGGTATAGCAAAAATTCGCCATGTCAACAAAATGGCACTAGAAGGAGGGACAGAACCGCCGTCCACAGTTTTTCAAGATTTCATTTGTAAATTACATGCATGGATTCAAAGCGATTAATGTATGGATCATAAAGGTCGGAAAGATCATTCCACCCATCTAAAAGAGCCTCATTTCGAAGAAACAGAGACCCTTCTAAGTCTTGTTCCTGGGTCACCCAAGGAAGAGAGACTGTGGGAGTACCCTATCACTCAGGAACAACTAGTCAGAAGACTTACTTGAGCTTATGCTCGTTCCCTATCACAACTCCCTATCTTTTAGTCTTTACCTTCGATAACAAAAAGAAAGCTAAGGGTCTATCACATAAACGAAGAGACAACTGCAGCCCCTTGTCTTGAAGATATTGTGCTTAATTATTTGCAGAGTATCGACTCTCCTTGGGAAGAAATTCTTGAGGGTTCCCTTTCTGAAGGAAATCCCTGGCCTGATTTGGAAAATCCTAATGAAGAAACCCTCAACAACAACCTCCATATCCATAACATGGCTAACGTTCCTCCTCCGGGTGGAATCGGCCTCCACCTCCCCCAGGAGCACTCCCTCCATGGCTTGCATAGGATGCCATAGCAGAACCTGGGTAGCAACATCCCTTACCCAAGAATGCAAAAAGAGTATTGCTTAAATTCAACCCTGAGAGGGGAGACACCACTGGTAACCACATTCACTCTTTCTTCCTAGTCGTGCTCATGTTAGGGGTAGCAAATGAGGATGTGGTATGTCACTTATTCCCTTTCACTCTGATTAGTGCGGCCTCCACATGGTACTTTAGCTTGAGAATAGGATCGATCACCTCATGGGATGCCTTTTAGCAGGCTTTCTTAGAGAAGTTCGACGATAACAAAATGCCTACGGCCTTAGTTTTAGAGCTATCCCATTTGAAAATGGACACCAAAGAAAGGGTCAAGGATTTTAACATTAGGTTCAATACTGTGTTCAACAGAATCTCGGCTATCGTTAGACCTATTGATGAGGTGCTCATGGAATTCTACATCTCTTCTCTCCCTGTCCCTACCGCGATGTGGTCAAGATAAGTAACGCACAAACCTTACAAGGTGCTATCGATGAAGCAATAAAAGTCGAGAATGAAATGATCAATCTCACAACATGTCATCATATGACTAAAGGAAAGAAATCCTCTCAGTCATTCAAGAAAAGTAGTGGGAATGATAACAAAGTGGCTGAGGACAAAGAAAGGCACACCACAGATGTGGAAGGTTTGCATCGGATCATTAAGAAATTGACAAACACAATCATAGATATGAAAAGGAATTTCGGAGAGAGTACTAGTCGTAATGGAGGAGATTACAACAACAGAAAACATTTCAAGCATTTCTATTGTAAGAAGACAGAAGGTGGTTAGGGTCAACTTGCATTTCCTATGAAGGGAACCTAAATATGGAAGAGTTGGCTCTTATTGGAGCATTCCTTAGCATACTTTTTAGCTTGATTACTGAAGAGATACAACAAAAAACTAAAAAAAAAGATACATAGGGAAAGTTATGAGTGGAATTCCATAGCCTTCCCCTCCTAACCATCAATTAACTCATGGACTCCAAAGGAGTCTACAGGGACAAGGAGATCTTCCTTTGAAATCTCGTTCGCTTTTTGGTTTCATTCTATGAGAATGTGAGTAAATGGAAGCCACTAAAAAGATTGAGAAATAGAAAGTATTTCCTATAATAGCCCAGACAAACCTACATTTTTGACCTCTACTTTTTTTTAGCCCAATCAATGACTAATGTGGAGTTTCCCATCACCTAAAGTTTTTGTATTTCTTGAGAAAGAGTGAAATGAAGTAATGCCTAAACACCAACAAGTTTAGCTTTAGATTTTGGCCCTATACTAGGGAAATATTTCATGTGAAAGTAATGGTTGTGACTAATGAAAAGGACCACCCTGACTCCCAATATTGGTGGATTTCCCTAGATGGATCTGTGTAAAATTCCCCAAGGGATTTCATAATCCATTTAAGGCATAATATGCACCCTTTGTTTTGGAGTTTTAGAATAAATTTTGTATTCCTTCGATAGCTTTTTAATTGCGCCAATAATTATATCCACTAGAATTTCATTGTCATGAAAAATGCTCATACTACGAGCCCACCAGATATTGTGTTTCATTATCCTAGGAAACAATCTATGTTCCTTAACTTCTCTATCCTACATCTAATCACACACACAACCTTCCAAGATTGGTTTGTTCTAAGAAGATTTTGCATAGAACACTGCAGATAGAACCAACCACACCTTAGTTGCATATGAACATGAAATAAAGAGATGAGAAATCGATTCAGCCTCAGATTTATAAGAAGGACAATGGCTTGTATGCCACGAACCCTGCTTGAGGCCATTTTCCTCAAGTAAGAAGCTTATTTATAAGAGCCAAAAATAGAATAAGTTTACATTTTACCATACCATGAACTTTCTATATCTTGTCCCACCATCAGCGTATTAGTCCTTCACTCTAAGACTCAATCTAGGAATTATATCCTAGCTTAGATAAAAAATCTCATGTCTTCAAATTTTGAGACTAGAAACATTGATCTTCTTCATCCTCTCATAATCAAATAAATCCCATACATGACAAGCTAATGAACTTATGTCATTCTACCACTAAGTCACATGTCATACCCAAAAATTCCTTACTTTTCCACCCTTATCAACCTAGCAATTGGGAAGACTAAACTTTTGCATCAACTCAGGAAAAAATATTGTTGCCATGGAGAGAATGAACTAACACTTCTGACAACTTATAAAATTTTCCTACACTAATCCATGGATCATATAAGACATGGACTTTAGATCCATCCCCAATTCCCCAAGATGTCCATATACCTATCAAAGGAAAGGAATATACCAAGGTTTTCCATATCGACAACCCTCCTTTTGATGATATCCTTCATAACGTGTACCACTTCTCCATTGATATACCTTTTAAATATAAAAACATCATAAATCTTCCCCATAAGGCCTTATTATGTGTCAATCTCCATAAATCACAGACTACTAAGGATTGTGAGAAGATATGGATATTTTTTAGTCATCGACCCCCCAGATATTTCATCTTTACTAAGTTAAACCACTCAACTAAAGGAATACCATCCACCTGAATAGAACATGAATAAAAGAAATGAAACATGATTTTCTGAATTTTGTTCAAAATACCTTTCAGAAAAGTAGGTATAGAGGTCCAATAAACAAAAAGATGGATTCTAAGGTTGAATGTACCATAATAAACTGAACCCCTCTATATGGTAACCTATTGGCCCATTCCAAAACACGGGCCTCTATCTTCTTAACTAACCACACCCAATCCCCATATATATATAAATTTGGTTTGAGGTGGAAACCCAAATATTTTAAACCTTTATCCAAAACTCTCAATGGGAAAGGAAACCACAATGGATTTTAATTTTGAACCCTCTACGAAATATTGTTCCTAATAATACAGTAATTACTCTCATTAAACACCATTCCTATTTCCCCCTTACATAAGTCCAGGATCTTCCTCATATCTTGAATTTCCAATGCAAAACCATAAGGCATGATGAGAACATTGTCCAAAAAAAATATGAGATAAAGATTCAACTTCAAATACTTTAACACTCCATATTTCACCATTTCCTCTAGCTTCCACCATCAAATGAATAATACCTTCAACCCATCTTAATTCTAACATGCATATATAGCAATTGAAAGTAAAAAAACTATTATTCCACATAAAAGTTCTTTCTAAATCTTAATATTTAGGGTGTAATTCCATTAAAATATTTACATCTCATTATAGAGTTTACATATGCATTTATTAATAAATAAATAAATAAATAAAAGATTTCAATGTCCAAATTAAGTAAAACATTCCAATATCAACTTTATCTTTATGTGTGTATGCACACTTGGGGATAATCCCCACCAATATAATGGCCTCAATCTTCACAACAAAATCAATGCCCAAATCAATTTCAAAACAAAAAACACCCAAAACTTCATCTTTCGTAAATTTGAGTTCAATTTCATGCTAAATCACAAGCAATGAGGGAAACCATTGGGCTTGGCTATTTGGACACCATGTAATGGTATTGACCCACTATATGCAGACTTAGTGGTTGTATATGTAAATGCAATGTACTACATGTCATTGAAGGGGGAAATTTGGAGGGATTCAAAACTTTTCCTTATAATTGCACTCTATAAATGGTTTAAGAATGATTGAAAGAGAAAATATGAGTAGAGAAGACTCCATCTAGGGTTCCTAGAATTAGTATGAGATATGGTTTATTTTTTAAATGTGTATCCTTTTATTCAGGCTTCAAGATTAATTAGGAGTCATTTTTGGAAAAAATTGTATATAGCATTTGATTGAGGCCTTTCTAAACATTCCATACTGTATATATAACGATCTTTCTATCACTTAGTTACAAATCATTTGTAACATCCCAGTCTTTAATTCCCCATTGATATTGTAATATCAATTAATTATGTTACTGATGATTGTATGGAAGTATATGTAAATAAGTTAAAAGACCCAAAACAATTGTAATTATATTATAATAACAACTATTAAAGAGGCGAAGCCTTGATATGGACAATAATAAGCCATGAGAGGAGGGAATCCAACAAAAAGGGATCTATGGGATTAATCCTTATGAATCAATTATTTGGATGAGTTAATATTTTAAGATCGTTAACCGTCCCAAATAAAATATCTAATGGGAAGGTTTAGTAATAACTCCCATAGTTATGAGATGAGTGGGGTAGTGGTTGTTGAAAGAAGTTGCCATTGGCATCAAAGGTTTTCCAAGAAAAAGAGAACTTGGTACCCTTTCTTTGAATGAATTTTTACTCCATTCACCTAGCTAAAATGGAAGCATACCATAAATGGTAAGAAATAATATTTTGAGACCGTTCCAATGGTATATGGCACTCCCTCTAACTCCTCATGGTTGAGGAGATATGAATTTTTTTAAGTTTATTAATTATGTTTCCTTTGACAAGTCGACCCCATCCAATGACAAGTCGGTCCCACAGTGACGATTTGGACCCTGAAGAGCATTATATAGGTATGAGGAAGAGGAATTTTAGTAATTCACTCATTGAAAATTCAAATCTATTTAAAAAAGTGAAGGAAAGAAGGGTTTATGGGGTTGTTGTGGCCACAACCACCATCCTATCAAAACTTGCCTTGGTAGCAATTTTGAATGGGTCCCCTAAAAGTTGATCTTTCAGCTCTCTGAATGATTTGTTTTATCCTAGGGATTTTAACTCTTTTCCAAGTCAAATCTTCAGCTTTAAATAGTTGAGGCCCCTTAATAAACCCCTGTCGCATGATTCATCCATAACCCTCTCTAAGCCCTTCATTCATATCCTCATCAAGACTTTTTCAACCCACGAAACCTTCTATCACATCATTATTTCCTTCATAGCTCTTTATAGTGGAAACCCTTCACAAACATGCATAAATCACCTCTTTTCGCCTATCGGAATCAACACTAACGCATGATGCATACCACTATAATCTGGACCCTACGACTTTATTAACCATATTATATAAATATCGGGTCTGGAACCCCATCACATATCGCAATCAGTCAGGCCCAAGGCTATATATATCTATATATATTAATTATATATATTATATATAATAATAAGAGAGTGCAGCCTTCATAGACCCCATGGTTGTATAACTGCATATATATATTATCAGGTCTGGATCATATCGCAATCGGTGGGTCCAAAGCTATAGATATAAAAAGGCACTTGCCTTCTTGACTGATACTTATTACACTGCATTCTTATATATTTATTATATTATGTAATTATATCTATATTTATTATATCATTATATTTAATATATATATATATTATTGTATTATATATATTTTATATTATATATATATATATATATTTATATTTATGATGCGTCTAGAGGCCCAATCACGTCTGCAATTGGCAGACCCAGGCTATATTATTTGGAATTGCGATATGGCCACCTATATATATATATTATATATATTATATATATTATATATATTATATATAATATATAATAATATATTTATATATATGATGTGTCTGAGCCCCAATCGCGTATCGCAATTGGCAGAACCCAAGAGCTATATATATAGAAATTTGCAATATGGCAGACCTGCCGATAATTATAGGCCCAAGTATATAATATTTCAAGTCCGGCTATACGGCCAAACGTAGGTTTTCCCATATATTCTTGTATTTTTCGAAAAACATTGAAGTCGAGGTTTTTCAAAGGGAAGGCTTATGTTGCGGATCCGGAAGGATTATTAACCATAGCCCATATGCATATCGAGTCCACCTCCCCAATCACTTATCGCAATCAACAAAGCTTGTTGTTTATACATATAGTGATTTGCAATATGACAGACCCGCCAATAATTATGGGTTCTGATATATAATTTTTGAAGTCCGATTGTACGGCCCGGCTATGGATTTTCACGTATACTCCTATGTATTCAATAAAACATTTTGGTCGCAATTTTTAATGGAAAATCCCATACGGCAGACTCAATAAGGCATAGGTTCCCATCTATAATCCTTCAAGTCCAGATTTCAGATCCAATTCGGTGTTATGCAATGATTTTCAGTGTAAATCAGATTTTCACTTACGATACTTAATCAAGGCATGGGTTAAAAATTAGGGGACGATTCTTTCACGCCTGTTCCTTTTAATGTTATAAACGCTTCATGAAGGCAAGATTTGTGTTTTTTAAGAATTTTTATTACATTTGTATAAGTATGACTGATGTTCATTATCTTTGCAGGCGAGGACTGAGAGAAGGCAAGCAAGTTCGAAGAGTGGATGCATAAGCTTCAAGTATGACTCCAGATAAGAGATGCAGGAGCGAATACAAAGTGTTATCTATGTGGACACGTTTTATTTTAAAAGATTTGGCTTCAGGTGTTGGCAATCATGTTTTCAGGTGTTTCCTATGTATTCCGAAGGTGAAATTGCCCCAAGTTTCATCATGAAGAAATGACACATAGTCATCCTCTTCTAATCAATATCTATTAATTTCCCCAGGAAATGAAGCGCTCCAGTGACAGGAAACGCCTTCTATGTGTTAGCAATGTATTCTGATCAGTGTATTGAAAAGAATAGGGGAAGGCGAAGGGTCATGGTCTGAGGCATAAATATTACCTCCAGATAGGAGAGAAGGGCTTTTTGTTTGGAGAAAACAACATTGATTTATTGTGAATAAAGAAGACTGTTTAGTTCAAGAAGGAGCCTGTTGTTTCAAGCTTATGTCCCTTTTCTCTCATATGTTTAGAATCAGTGTGTTGTTGTTGATACAAAGACAAATGTGATTTGCTTTGTGCATGTTGATAGCTAGCAGTTTATGGTTATCCCTGGTTATCTGAATGTAATTCAATAGCATTGATAATTCATGAAAGGTTGTTGATTCCAGACTTTGTCAAACATCAGTTGCAACTGTTATTTATATGGAAAGGAATGTATATTCCTCTATAAGTAATTGGATTGTGATTAGAATTTAATATAGTCTTGTTCTTATGTGGACTAGTAATTGATTCATTTGGACTTGGGATTTATATATGATATTTAACCTCCTTCGTTTTTTTGCTCCTGCAGGATAGATTAGGATAGCTAGGACTAGATTAGAGTAGTTAGAAGTAGTGTAGATAAGACTTGATACTTATAGGTTAGTTGTTTTGTTGGTTGATTTAATTAATGTCTCCCTCCAAGAAGAAATCTTTCAACTCATTTAACAATTTACGGGGTCCCTTAAAACCCATTGGAACTAGCCATTCCAAATGAAAGTAGGTATAATTAGGGCTTGCGATTGGGTTAGTTCCCCTTTCTTGGTATAGCGAAAATTTGCCATGTCAACAAAACAGCACTAGAAGGAGGGCTTGAACTGCCATCCACAATTTTTCAAGATTTCATTTGTAGATTCCACTCATGGATTCAAAACGATTAATGTATGGATCGTAGAGGTCGGAAAGATCATTCCACCCATTTGAAAGAGCCTCATTTCAAAGAAACAAAGACCCTTCTAAGTCTTGTTTCTGGGTCACCCAAGGAATAGAGACTGTGGGAGTACCCTATCACTCAGGAACAACTAGTCAGAAGACTTACTTGAGCTTATGCTTGTTCCCTATCACAACTCCCTATCTTTTAGTCTTTACCTCCAACAGCAAAAAGAAAGCTAAGGGTCTATCACATAAACGAAGAGACATCTGCAGCCCCTTCTCTTGAAGAATTGTGCTTGATTCTTTGCAGAGTATTGAATCTCCTTGGGAAGAAATTCTTGAGGATTCCCTTTCTGAATGCAATCCCTAGCCTGATTTGGAAAATCCTAATGAAGAAACCCTCAACAAGAACCTCCATATCCATAACATGGCTAACGTTCCTCCTCCGAGTGGAATCAACCTCTAATTCCCCCTCCAGGTGGGAATCGGCCTCCACCTCCCCCAGGAGCACTCCCTCCTTGGCTTGCATAGGATGTCGTAGCAGTACCTAGGTAGCAACATCCCTTACCCAAGAATTCAAAAAGAGTATTGCCTAAATTCAACCCTGAGAGGGGAGACACCGCTGATAACCACATTCACTCTTTCTTCCTAGTCATGTGCATGTTAGGGGTAGCAAATGAGGATGTGGTATGTCGCTTATTCCATTTCACTCTGATTAGTGCGGCCTCCACATGGTACTTTAGCTTGATAATAGGATCAATCACCTCATGGGATGCCTTTTAGCAGGCTTTCTTGGACAAGTTCGGCGATGACAAAACGCCTGTGGCCTTAGTTTTAGAGCTATCCCATTTGAAAATGGACACCAAAGAAAGGGTCAAGGATTTTAACATTCGGTTCAATACTTTGTTCAACAGAATCCCGACTATCGCTAGACCTATTGATGAGGTGCTCATGGAATTCTACATCTCTTCTCTCTCTTTCCCTACCGCGATGTGGGTCAAGATAAGTAACGCACAAACCTTACGAGGTGCTATCGATGAAGCAATAAAAGTCAAGAATGAAATGATCAATCTACAACATGTCATAATATGACTAAAGGAAAGAAAGCCTCTCAGTCATTCAAGAAAAGTAGTGGGAATGATAACAAAGTGGCTGAGGACAAAGAAAGGGACACCACAGATGTGGAAGGTTTTCATAGGATCATTAATAAATTGACAAACACAGTCATAGATATGAAAAGGAATTCTGGAGAGAGTACTAGTCGTAATGGAGGAGATTACAACAACAGAAAACATTTCAAGCATTTCTACTGTAAGAAGATAGAAGGTGGTTAGGGTCAACTTGTGTTGCCTATGAAGGGAACCTAAATATGGAAGAGTTGGCTCTTATTGGATCGCTCCTTAACAAATAAGAACCTATAGTGGAACTAGAGCCAGAACAAGAAAATGAGGAAGAATACCAAGTAGAAGAGCCCTTGGATGAAGAGTCCTAAATCAATGTACTGTGGGATTTCTACACAAATGAGAATGATGATGATGATGAAGACAGCATGGTAGAAATTCACACACGAATTAAAGGGCCACTTCCAAGTGCGATGAAGCCTGTAGACTAGACAAAGAAATATGTTCGCCCTGTGAAAGCATCCGCTCCCAAAGTTTCTGTTGAGAAGGGTAGACCTAGTGGTGAGTCCAAGAATACTCCAGTTGAAAACTATCCAGAGAAAAGGAACACATCTCTAATTGTAGCGAAAGCAACTCAAAATGGTAAACTCCCACCTAAGAATGGTAAACCGGTATGTTTACTCTGCCCTACCCTATTTATAACATTGATTACAACAGTGTGGATGATCTTAAGAAATCTAGGGCTAATATCACATACTTTGATTTGCTAAAATTAACAAAGAAAGAGATCTACTCCTGAAATCTATGAATGAGCGGAACTGCAAAGTTCCCACCACCCCAAGTAGCCAAACCAAGAATTCAGTGTCGAGACCTGTCAACACCTCCATTACAGCCCAAATGCCATCAGCTAGGAAGCCACTATGTCCAACATGAATCGAAACCCCCAAGATGTTAGTGCAGCCATGATAGGGAGAAAATCAAAATCCATGACTCCACCTTTCCTTATCACATTTGAAATCCTCAACACAAACGTACACAATTGCTTGGTGGATTTCGGTGCCTCATCCACTATAATGCCTTATGCTATTGCTAAAATACTGCATGTGATACCTAAGAAAATTGGGACTCGAATTATGAAATTGGATAGGACAAATGTGAAAGTAATTGGAGAATTGAAAGATGTGTTGATTCAGATAGCTGCTAAACCAAAATATACATAAGTCATTGATATAGTGGTAGTCGATATACCCTTATGGAATGCTTCTTAGTAGGGACTGGTTAGCAAAACTAAATAGATATTTCTCAACTGATTGGTCCCATCTCTTGCTGCCTCAGAAGGGGAAGGGTGATATGCTGAGAGTTGACCGAGAAAGATACATGAAGTATGTGGTGACAGAATTAAACGGCCCCAATGAACCTGTAATGTTTACCAATTCTATCCTTGGGAACTATAGTTTCAATGTTTATGCTACGAAAACCTGTTTTGGAAAATTCCTTGTAGAAACAGCTGAAGAAACTTTGACAAAAACACAGTTGGAAGCTCCCCCCCATAATCCAACTGATGAACTATCTTGTATTCTAGTAGATGATAGGACTAATTTCGTATGCAGCAGTTCAATTGATGTAACATTAGGTAGGAGTTTGCATGCACCAAAAACATAGCAGAATATGAAGGCTTGCTGCAGGGCCTGAAGAAAGCCATCGATATTAAGGTGAAAAATCTCAAAGTTTTTGGTGACTCATAGATAATCATGGATCAGGTAAGGAAAAGGATACACTGCAACTCGCCACACCTAGTGAGGTACCAACATGAGGTATGGAGTTTAATTGACAGTTTTGAATCCTTTAATATCACATACATACCTCAATGGAAAAACCAAGATGCCGATCTAACGGATAGTATGGCTACTAAACTTTTGCTTGATTTTAGATTGAAGAAGAATAAATTTTATGTTGAATTGATTTTCAGACCACTTGTGCCTGATAACATCTCAAATTGGCAGGTGTTCGAAGATGACGAGAAAATCCTTGAGTTCTTACACTGCGAGAAGACATTCAAGAATGCAGTCATCAATGAAAAAGAACATGACAAGCTTATGAGCAAGAGGGAATATGAGGAAAAGGATCAGCCCAATGTGATTCCCAAGTTAGTTGTTAAGATGGAGCACTTATATGACTTGCATGATAAGTTCAAGAAGCCGACTAACTGCAAAACGCATGGCTCATCCATGAAGTATGAATTGGTCAACCTGGGAACCAAAGAAGACCCAAAAAATGTCAATCTGGGTTTGGGGTGCTCTCCATAAGAAAAGGCTGCATTTGTCAAGCTATTTAAAGAATACAAGGACGTCTTTGCATGGACATATGGAGACCTAAAACCCTTTGATACCAGCATTATGCAGCATGTAATTCCTTTGGAAAAGAAGGCTAGGCCCTACCAACAAAAGCTTTGCAAGATGCATCCAAGCCTAGAAACATTGGTGAAGAAAGAATTAAACAAAATGTTGGATGCTAAAATCATCTTTCCTGTTAGACACACACGTTGGGTAGCCAATCTCGTGCTAGTGAGAAAGAAAAATGGATACATCAAGTTGAGTATTGATTTCAGAAACCTGAACAAAGCATCACAAAAGGATAACTATCATGTCCCTTTTATGGAGCACATTCTTCAATGTGTTTCTGGGTCTAAAATGTTGTACCTATTAGATGGGTTTTTAGGATATAATCAAGTGTTGGTATCTAATGGGGATTAGCTTAAGACAACCTTCAACACTAAATGGGGCACTTACGCATATCGTAAAATGCCTTTTGGACTTATTAATGCAGGGGCCAAATTTCAGAGAGCTATGGATATAGCTTTCTGAGGGTTGATTAATAGACCAGTAGTGGTTTACATGGATGAAATCATTATGTATTCATATCACAGAAGGGATCATATTTATCACCAGAAACAGATTTTTGAAAGATGTTGAAGGTGGAATATTGTTGAATCCCAAGAAGAGCGTCTTCGCAATCACAGAGGGAAAATACTGGGTCATATCCTCTCTAAAGAAGGGATTGTTATTGATCGTAAAAGAATAGAGACCATCATGAGAATATAACTCCCTACAAATAAAAAGGCAATGCAATCTTTCTTTGAGAAGATCAATTTCGTTAGGAAATTTGTCTCAGGTTTTGCGAAAATAGTGCACCCGATGCAGCTAATGATGAAGAAAGATGTTTTGTATAAGTGGAGCGATGAAGCCAAGAAATTGTTTCAGCGAATCAAGGAAGCCATCACGGAAGCTCCTGCATTGGTCAGCCCCAATTTCAGCAAGAA
The DNA here is from genome assembly GCA_000404065.3 of Pinus taeda. Classification (NCBI taxonomy): domain Eukaryota; kingdom Viridiplantae; phylum Streptophyta; class Pinopsida; order Pinales; family Pinaceae; genus Pinus; species Pinus taeda. Next base: position 4,583 of record APFE030594627.1, on the reverse strand, counting down.
CTTCTTCTTGTACACTTTTTCTTTTGATGTTTCATATGCCACAATACTCACTCAAAAAAATGACGAAGGCGATGAAGTCCCTATTTCTTATATGAGCTCCAATCTCCAAGGGGCAGAACTAAACTACCCAGACGTGGAGAAACAAGGCTTTGCGGTTTTCAAGGCCGTGAAACATTTCTGCCCTTATTTACTAAAGGCCAGGACTAAAGTGATCATTCCCCACCCTGCTATAAGAGCTCTCTTCGTGCAGAAAGAAATGGGTGAACGGAGGGGAAATTGGATAACCGCAATTCAAGAGTTCAACCTCGATATTAAGCCGACAAAGATAGTTCGAGGGCAGGGACTGTGCAGGCTAGCAGCAAAAGCCTTGGTGGATAAAGAAGGGCTGCCCAAAAAACCAGAAGCGCAAAGCATGCAATATGCACAAAAGGACTTCAAGGAGGAGCACCTATGGATTAATGAAGCGTTGATATGTAAGCGCGAAACGACAGAGGCCCTTTTAGATCCTAAGTCATGGTATTACGACATACGCTTCTATCTAATACAGGGATCATGTCTTGAACACATGGACACATCACAAAGGAGAGCGCTCAAATTGAAATCTAATCAGTATCATTTGGCCAATAACACATTATACAGAAAAAATTATGATGGAATCTAGCTGAGGTGTTTGGAAAAGGATGATGTCGACCATGTCCTGAAGGAAATGCATGACGACCTAGCGGGGGGTCACTATGGCGGAGAGACCACTGCTCACAAAATATTAAGAATCAAATATTATTGGCCCACAATGTTCAGAGACTCACATGCCTACGCTTAGAAATGCAAGGCTTGTCAAACTGCCATAGGACGAAAAAGAAATCCAGTTGTTCTCCTCAGGCCCGTTATGATTTGTCGCCAATTCTAGCAATGGGGCCTAGATGTCATAGGTGACATCACACCAAACTCTTCGCAGTAGCATAAGTATATACTCACAGTGACCGACTACTTCATCAGATGGACCGAAGCCATCTCGCTTCGGAAGGTAAACGAAGATGAGGTAATATCATCCATTAAGAAATTGATTATCAACAGGTATGGCATCACTGATTCTCTCATATTTGATAATGCTTCTTACTTTTCATCATTGAAATTGACTAAATTTGCTATTGATAAAGCCATCCACATAAGGTATGCAACAAACTATTTACCCCAGGGAAATGGAGTTGTAGAGTCCTCAAATAAGAACCTCATACGCATAATCCATAAGTTTGTTGCTGACAACCAAAGGAACTGGCACAACGCTCTAACAAATGCCCTTTGGGCCGATAGGGTCACCCCAAAAGTGGCCTTAGGAAACTCCCCATACTTCCTCGTCTATGGACAGGAAGCTATCCTACCTCCCAATGTTACCCTTCCCTCTTTACAGCTAACCCAAGCTTCAAGAGGAACCCTTTCTGCCTTACTTCAAGAGAGGATCAACCAAATGATAAGGTTGGAGGAATTGAGAGATAAAGCCATAAATAAATTTAGGGGTCACCAAATGATTGTAAAAATATGGTTTGATCATCATCTGGAAGGAGATAAAGACTTCCAAGTAGGAGAGCTAGTCCTAAAATGGGACAAGTTGAGTGAGCCAAAAGGTAAACACATGAAATTCCAACACTTATGGCTGGGCCCATTCCAAGTTGTGGAAAAAATTGGTCAGGGAACTTATAGATTGATAAGTTTACAGTGTTGGGTTGTGTTATATTCTTTCCACATAGTTAACAGGGAGTTTGAGGGGTACCCGTAACCCCACTTTATGGGGTCCGAGGCAGCGCCCCAGAAAATTTTGGTTTTGGACCCTATGTTAGGTTGGGCAGACCCACCTATGGTTTTGTGCATGATTTTCGCACATGTTTTTTGGACGCGATCGTTTTCGGTCCATGGTATTGGATCGATGGTTTTTTGGTCCATGGTATTGGACGTGATGGTTTTTCAGTCCATGGTATTGGATGCTTCGGCATGTATAAATATGTA
>APFE030594620.1:24600-48836 GCA_000404065.3 Pinus taeda | reverse complement strand
CCCATTTATTCTGCAATGTTGTTTTACCTGCAGGCAACCTGACTAAGTCCCAAGTCTAGTTATGTGCTAAGGAGTCCATCTCTTCTTTCATGGCTAGCTCCCACTTCTTTCTGGTTTCTACCTGCACTGCTTCTTCATAACATTCTAGTTCACCAGAATCAGTCAACAATAGATAATATAATGAAGGAGAGTATCATTCAGGGGGTCTACTTGTCCTAGTAGATCTTCTAACACCACTTTCAGGTGTTTGAGGTGCTTTTTGTTGTTGTGGTTGTTGTTCTAGCTATTGATCATTACGATTTTCAAGCACCATCACTTTTTTTGTGATCTCATCAAGCATTGTGTATTCTCTATTTTCTTTTTCCTGTTTCTTTTCCTGCAACTGATCCTTATACAAAACCTTTTCATTGCATATGAAATCTCTGCTCCTAATGATTTTGTGTTTTTCATAATCATAAAAGCGATAGCCAAAATCATTAACACCATATCCATTAAAGGTACATTTCTTTGATTTTGCCTCAAGCTTTGTTCTATTTTCTTTATTAATGTGGACAAAAGCTTCACAACCAAAAGTCTTTAAAAAATAGTAGTTTACCTTTTTACCTGTCCATGCCTCCTCTGGAATACCACCATACAAGGAACTTGAAGGCCCTCTGTTTATTAGATAAATAGCAATATCTACAACATCTACCCAAAATTGTAAAGGCAATCCTACATGCAATCTCATGCACCTTGCACGTTCCATGATTGTCCTGTTCATCCTTTCTGACACACCATTTTCTTGTGGTGTTCCTAGAACTTTCTTCTCTCTACGAATTCCATTCTCTGAACAATACCTATCAAACTCTTTGCTGCAATATTCACCTCCATTTTCTGATCTGAGACGCTTCAACCTTTTTCCTGTCTCATTTTCAACCAAAGCTTTCCATTTCTTGAAAGTATAAAATACATCATATTTATTTTGAATACAATAAATCCAGGTTTTGCTGGTTGCATCATCACTAAAAGTAATGTAATAATGAGAGCCACCAAGTGATGATACCTGAGTAGGTTCCCATACATCTGTATGCACAGGCTCTAATTTTTCGCTCTTCTTTTCTTTCCCAACTCTAAGAAATCTAACTCTCTTTTGTTTTCCATAAACACAATTCTCATAGAATTCTAAATCAACATGCTTCAAACCTGGCAACAAATTTCTTGAATGAAGAATCTGCATCCCCTTCTCACTCATGTGCCCGAACCTAGGATGCCATAATGTTGTATCTTCTCCTGTAGAGGTTAAAGCATTAACAGAATTAGAAATACCATTGCATAAATACAATGTACCAACCTTTTCTCCTTTTGCTATTACTAGGGATGCTTTTGTGACCTTCTAGGTTTTATCTGTGAAACTAGTTACGCAACCTTCACCTCCCAACTACCCTGTTGAAATCAGATTTTTCTTCAAATCTGGAACATGCCTTACCTCCTTCAATAGCCACTGACTTCCATTTTGCTTTTTTATGAAAATTGTACCCATTCCAATGATTTTACAGGATTTATCATCACCCAATCGAACCTGTCCAAAATCTCCTTGAACATAATCATAAAAATGTTTCCTATCAGGTGTGGCATGAAATGAGGCCCTTGAATCTACCACCCAGATATAAATAATATTTTCTAATGAAAGAATCAAATCATCTTGCAACACATCACCTGTTACATTCGCTTCATGATTAGTTTCTTGTTGCGCATCTCCTTCTTTTCCCTTTCAAGACTTGCAGTCTTTCTTCAGGTTTCCTTTCTTCCTGCATTTCCAGCAGACTATCCCCGATCTGGACTTGCATCTACCTTTTTTGGACTTACTTCGATATCCAGGGCTCTTTCCTCTTTCCATTTTTCTTCCCCTAGTCTCTGCAGTCAAATCATTACCTGATGTCTCTCTAGAGCTTTTCCGTCGCATTTCCTCGCTAAGGATTGCACCGACAACATCATCAAACTTTAAAGTACTAGATCCAGAGATAGAGTTACTAATGGCCATAACAAAACCATTCCAACTTTCTGGCAATGAGCATAGAAATAACAAAGCCCTAACTTCATCATCAAAAGTTACCCCTACAGAACTTAACTGACTAGTAACTGTATTAAATTCATTTAAATGATTAGGAACAGATCCACCTTCTCACATCTTCATATTAAATAAAAGATTCATAAGAAATACCTTATTTGAGGCCGAGGTTTTTTCATATAGTTTGGCCAATGTCGACATTAAACCCACTATTTTCGTTTCCTTTGAAATATTAAACGCTACTAATGCCACTAGGCATAGCCATATTGTTCCAAGTGCCTTTCTGTCGAGAATATCCCATTCTGTGTCTGTCATACTCGTCGGCTTCTTTGTCTTTCCACTCAGTGTTTGGTTCAGATCTTTCTGATACAGATAATCTTCCATCTGCATCTTCCACAGCTGGTAGTTTTGGCCGTTGAATTTTTCAACCCTCAACCTACCATCTTCCGCCATTGCTCCCACTCGAACCAGGAACCTTCTCTCCTACGCGTTTATCAGCCAAATAGACATTCGGCTCTGATACCAGTTGTTAGAAAATTATATATTACAAAGCAATGGAACACATAAAATATTACAGAAATATAAACACAGAAAATGCATAAAACAAGAGAGACACAAATATACGTGGTTCACCCAGTTTGGGCTACGTCCACGGAGAAACAACCAGTCCTTTTTTTATATTATCTAGTAAACTGAAGAGATACAACCTAGAAAAAATTCGTTGTAACTCCTTCTTCGCTCTCAATCTCCTCTCTCTTCCTCACTCAGAATACAAATCTACATAGACGCAATACAATTCCCTTCTATATAGCGAAGGGTTGCCTTCTAGGGCAAAAAACCCTAAATTAAACATAACTCTACCGTCAGATCTCTACCTAATGAACGACCCAGATTGACTACGAAATTACAACATTTACGAGGCAATTTTACATCTATTCTTAGCTTCAGAGACGCTACCCCCAATCCCCCCACAAGGGGGGGCCTCCCAAAAGGTCACATCTGCCCCCCAGGACCCCCCCTGCAGCGAATATTTTACAGGCGGCATTGCCGACCCATTTCGAACTGGGATCCAATGCGGCGATACCTTTTAATACAGAAGATAATCAAGCTCCACACCCAACACCTCTATCATATTGCCAAGGTCTTCCAAGCAATATGTGACACACATCTATTGGCATCACATCACATACAATTTTATCTTTACACTTGCACAACTGAAACTCCACTTCACACTGTTCATTCACTAACAGTTGATGTTCCTTTTGTAACCATGACACCTTGTAAGGTGTTTTATGTTTCATTTTTTTCAGCTTCAATTTCTCCACCACTTTTGTAGAGACCAAATTATCAGTGCTGCCACTTTCAATGATCATCTGACAGCATTTCCCTTGAACCTTACACACTATCCTGAATAAAGTCTTTCTTTGTGATGGTTCAACTATCTCCTTCACTCGCTTGAGAAAAAATTTATTAACTAACAAAGATTCTCCTCTCTCTGGTATATCTTCTTCTTCTGCCACTGCTGTTGCTAGTGCTTCTCCCTCAACTGGAGCAACAATTGCATTCCTCTGGCTTGTTCCTGCATTCTCTGGGCACTCAAAAGCTCTGTGTCCCAACTTATTACATCTATAACATCTTACCTCTCTTCCTCTTCCTCTGCCTCCTCTTCCTCTAGAAAAACTCCCTTTGCCTCTTGCATCACCTCCTCTGGGTGCATGCTGGGTTGAGTTGCTACTAGCTCCATCTTTAGGTGCTTTAGATCTTCCTCTACCACCTTGACTTCCCCTTCCTCAGAAAGTACCTCTCCCTCTAGCAGATTGCTTCCTCACGAGCTTTTCTTCCACTTTCAATGCCACCTGATAAGCTTCTTCTATTGTTTTAGGAGATAGTATACTTATCTCATCTTGAATGTCCATCCTAATACCAATCACATATCTAGCCACCTTCTCATCTACATCCTGAGTTTCTCCAGCTCTTATGCTTACCTTATAGAATTCCTCTGTGTATTCTTTCACTGTCAAAGATCTATGTCTAAGAATTTGCATCTGTGTGAACAAAGTTTGCTAATAATTACTTGGTAGAAACTTATCTCTTAGCTTTGCTACCATCCTGCTCCAATTCTTGATAGGTTGCTTGCCAAGTCTCTTTCTTTCTGCCTGCACACCATCCCACCAAAGCACTGCATGGCCTTTTAACTTGGTGATAGCAAAATTTACATTCTTCTCATCTTTTGTTTCTTCATAATCGAAGAATTTCTCCATGCCATTAATCCAATCTATCAATTCTTCTGGATTCAGTCCTCCTTCATATATTGAAACCTCGGTCTTTGGCCTAGCTGTGGATCTCAACACTGACTGGAAGAATATCATCTCAGGAGTAATTGCTGCAGCTTCCTCCTCTGTAGCTTCAACCTCAGGTTCACTAACATCTCCATCATCTATATTTCTTCCTGTTGTTAATGCATCCAATCTAGCTTGCATCTATTGCATAGCTTCCATCACTTTAGCATTTGCAACAGGCCATCCTCTTCCACCACGTCCTCGTCCTCTTCCAACTTTGAAAGCCATATATTAACTTTCCTTCTCCTACTTCTGAGATTCAATTCAGTGTCAACTAGTGGCTCTAATACAACTAATGGTGACTTGGGTGCAAGCGATATGGACAAGCGGCCAAAACCTAATATAATTTATTCTAACTCTGGCTAAATTTATCCTTCTATTTCAACAAGTGTATCAGTCATCTAATGTTAGACTGACTGCCTCATGAGGTTTATATATATATATATATAATTATATATATATATTATATATATGATCACCCCAACCCTTGTTATCGGGCACAAATCATATCATAGGCCTGTTTTTCTCCTTCCGAACTATAATTCCATAGGAATTATAAAAATATACTAGTGTTGCTTTGAAATGATGAAATTGCATTTTAAATGCAAAACACACAGTTAGCGGGCTTCTATTCCAAAGGAATAGAATAACACTATTGACGCTTTTAAAACCACTATAGTGTTAATTCCAAATAATTACACTATCAGTGTAGATAACACTATCGGTAGTATGAGATCGCAATCGGCGACTACAATGCTCCTAATGTTAGGCTCCTCTTGCTCCGATCTTGCGATGCGATCAGCTTCGCGGACCCGACGCCTTATTCACCCTGCTCGGTAGTGTTTCGGGTCCAGGTTGTCGAAGTTCGGACTTCGGCGGTTCCAAAGGTCCTTCCCACCCTATAGTGGTTCTAAGATGCAATAATGGTTCGGACCCGATATGGGTATGAACCAAATTCAATAATATTTCAAGTCCAAAACTTCGTTTAGGTTAAGTCTTTTTCATAGATTTCCTGTGTAAACAGAGTTTCCACCGTGGAACTTAACAGTGCATGTAAGAGGAACAAGCCTGCCGATATGAAAGGAAAACACCTCAATAGGCCTAAACTTAAGTGTTAATTTGAAAACACAGATTGAATCACCATTAATAAAACTCAGAAATAACATAACCGAAACTGATACACACATAAAAATACCAGTGAACAAAGAATCGTAAGTTTAAAGGCACAGAGAGGGTTCTTCGAAGATCACAATGTCTCCGGGACCGAATTCCACAAAGAAGTCCAATATTTCCTTTTATAAATAATAGCTAAAGCCCTCTCGGTCCTTATCCCATACAAAAGGATGCCAATTACATTGAGTGATTAAAGAAATTATCCATAAAGCTTACTATAGCTTATCCATAAAGCAATTATTACAACATGATTTTATTCTTAATTCTGTCTTTATCTTAAACTAGAAAATCATGGAAATTGATGGCTAAAGGACCCCACTCCTTTGCCTGTAGATTTTTTTGGATTTTTTTTAATAAGTTTGAATATTTTTTCCCTCGAAGTCACATGCTCCTGCATCAAGACTCTCCCTTCAAGATGTAGAATTTCATCATAAAATTCATGATATGCCTTTACATGAGAGAATCAATCCAAATAATAAAGCTACCACTTAATAGTTTTGTCATTCTTATAATATTCAGGAAAAATCACTTCTCTAGAAAAAGTAAACTTTTGTTTAGCTCATCGTAAAGATACAATGATCCAAGCAACATGAAAATGATAAAATTCAATGAATACAATCCAATTCGAAGGGGAACCTCATATTAAAATTAATCCAATACAAAAGAGCAAGATGGATTTATCCTAAGACAATGTCTTCTTCACGCATGTGTGTGTAGGAGACAGAGTACAGTTATAATGATTAATAAGGGATTTTATGTGCTTAGCATGCCCCTCTCCTTCAAACAAAAGGTATCCTCGACATTTGACTAATTGTGGGATTTTTTAGATGAATAACTCATCTTCACATGTCACCTCTTTCATTGGTAGGTTCTTCCATTTAATGAGGCACTTAGAAATTGCTCAAATTCACAATTGTTTAATACTTGTTTCAAGGATTATTTCTATAAATAATATGATTTTCCTTTCTTCATTAATCTTTGTTAAAATAGTTTAGATTGGGATCTTGTCACCAATTACATCCTTTAAGTAAAAAACATGGAAAACTAGATGTACATGTGAAGATGAAGCCAACTCCAAATTGTAAGTCATATTTCCAATCCTTTGCAACACCTTAAACGTGCCATAACACCTAGGTGATAAATTATCATCCTTCTTTTATTGCTTGAGAGACATCTATTTATATAATTTTGGACTCAAAAAGACCCAATCCCACACTTCAAATTCCCTTTCACTATGATTTTGATCTACTTGTTGTTTCATCCTATTTTGTGATATAAGAAAAGTTGTCCTTCAATAGTTTGAGAACATATTATTGGTGTTGTATGTGGTCCTCCACTGCTTGAAACTGTGTAGTCCTTTCAAGGGTGATGTGATGGATAGATAATGATATCCATAAAGTACCATAAATGGGGAAATTTTTGGATGAAGTATAGAAGGATGTGTTATATCACCATTTTACAAAGGGAAACCACTTGAACCATTGTGTCTATTTATGAGATGCAAAGCAATGAAGATATCATTTTCAACATTTATTCACAATTTCAATTTGTCCATCAGATTGAGGATGGTAGGATGACTTGTGATTCAATTCGATATTGTTGTAGTGGCTACAAACACCCTCCAAAATTTTGCCTTAGCCTGTTTTGGAGCCTCCCTACCAACCTTCACAGCAACTTGCCTTGCTTCGTCAAGTCCTCAAGCTTCAGTGCCTTTCTTGCTCAATGGCAGCATGTTGATCACAATTTGATCTTTTCCCTTCACAGGCTGCTCATCCAGACTTGGTCCAGATACAGGCTAAGCAGCTTCCCAGTGAAATTTGTGCATTTCTGGAGGGAAACCAGCCTTTCCCTCCAGGAATTACGCAATTCCCTCTGACAGTCTGTTCGTCTCCTGGATTGCGCAATCCTGCCAGCCAACCTTCCAAACAGGAATTGCACAATTTTTCCCATCAATGGGCAGTTCACCCCAGGATTTGCACAAATCTAGGCAACAGTCAACTGCTGGGCCCAAAAATTCCGCAATCCCCTTGGGCAGTGAGCCCAAATGACAGTCAGAAATGCGCATTTTTCTCCAGCAGTCAAGCAGTCTCTTACATGTGCAACTGAGTTGATCGGTTCCCTTTAGGACTGGCCAAAATAGACTTGCATGCATAGGCTGCTTCTCCCAAAGCAGCATGCAAAGGCATCCCTTGTTTCAGGGATCTATGTTTAGCAATTGGAGGTTACATGCAAGGAGTAATACTGAAACATCCTCCAAGTGTCGCTTCCCCTAGATTTGTGGCATGTGCGTCACAACCTCGATGTTATCAAAACTCATCAATCGGACGCTACAAAGCTCATTCCTCACATCAACCTTGTAGCTCTGACATCCCACATCACATCTAGGAGCATTCAGCACATTCAGCTCAATTATTTTGGGGTAAACTTGCTTCCCATGCCTTATGCTGCATTTTTCTCGTTTTTTGTGTATTCACTTGTGTGAGTTTTGTTTGCTTGATTTCTTTGAGAGTCTGCTGTCATTTACATGTATTCTAGCTTGTCTTCACTTTGTTTCAATTTTTGTTGCTATCTCACTATTGTCGCATGCATGAAATTGTTTTGCATGGACATTCACCCAACCGGCGAACGACCTCACCCACATGCATGTTGATCTGTTTGTTCAATCTTCCATCATGTTTTTCATGCATTGTTTATCACTTCTACTATCACTTAGTGTCACCATGCATTTCATCGACTTACTTGCTTTCAGTTGCCTGTGAACGAGTCGGGCCAACCTTGACCCGGTCTCTGCCTTCACCAAGGTTTCATTGCGCAAGCTGGAGAAGGAAGTCTCGCCTTCCTCTCTAGATTTGTGCATTCTGGCCCAACACTAATCTCCTAGACTGAATTGCACATTTTTGGAGGTTAGTGGTTGCTTGGCCCAAAAATATTCCCAAATTTGTCCATGGGCGAGCAATCTTTCCCAGCTAGAATTGTGCATTCTGCAATCCCAACAGCCAACTGCCCAACTGGATTGCGCATTTTGTAGTTCCATCAGTTAGTTAGTCTCCTGTAGCCTAGACTTTGCGTTGTGCAGTCTTGGAAATCGGTCTCCCGACCTCCTGGCCGAAATTGCGCAACCTTCATCATCATTCACCCAGGTATGTTGCAAGTCAATTCTCATGTTCATTCTGGTTTTCAACTAATAGATTGCTTGCTATGAGTGTTGCCATGTCTCCAGGTATCACAGGTATTCATCTGCCTCTCAACAGTATAGTTACAATGGTTTCCAAGAGAGTAGAGACGAAGACACAGTTTAGAGCACGCTTGGGGATGTAGTCGATCAAGTGTCCATGGGCTTACCTACTCACGAAGAAATCAAGTTTTTTGTGGACAAGGGCATATAGCAATAGCATCACAGCGAGCAACATCATGAAAAATAGTTGAAGGCAACATAACAAATGAGGTGAACTCATCGAATGCAAGAGGAAGTTTGTTAACAGCATAGAGGCAAAGCAAAGTTGCAAGATCAAGCAGATCCACTGATAATGAAAGCAACTTTGGAGACTCAAGCTATGAAGTGATGGCGCAACATGAAGATCACACGAAGGCAGAAGATGGAATAAAGAAGGAGTGCATGTGCTGAAGTAGCAACTTAAGAAGAACATGGAGCTGCACAGACTATCCATGAGTTGCAGCAAGAACATGAACAACAATGGGCACAACATGCACTCATGGATGAAACTATGCAAGTACAAGTTAAGGATCCCTCCCAGCAGCAGACACAAAGAAAACATGGTGAGGAATGTTGTTGATCGCATGCAAAGGATCTAGCAGCATGCATGTCATTGAGTGCACGCATGCAATCCAACCCATTCAACACACTCATCAAGCTGAAGACAAGAAACAAGTCCAACTGGTCGTTGAACATGCACTTCGGCAAGTTGATGTGCACGACCACCAACACACACTTGAAGATCAACAGGGACACTAGGCATCAGTGTGTTGCTGGTTCAACCATACCCAAGAAGACCATGCACTTGTTAGCAAATGTGTAGGATGAAGAGCTCGAACCAATGCATCGGTCGCAACGGAAACAAGAGTTCACTTCAACAAGATGTCACCATGTGGTGCATGCACACCATCATGGATGACCAAGCTTAGCATCAGCGCACCGACTTCACCATCACAAGCACGTCAAAGAGTTGGTCTCACCACAACGGACCAAGTGTCAGTGATGTCTTGCAAGGCTTTCTCAATCCATGTTGTCTCACATGAGTACATGTGCATTGTAATGTTGAGTCATGTCAAGTGTAAGTCGAGTGTCAACAGTTGGATGTAAAAATCATAGAGTAGGTGAAGAGTCATGAGGATAGTTGAACTGTCACAAAGGGGAATGTCAAGGATCACCCCACCTTTTGCTATAAATAGTCCCTCATAACTCATTGTATAGGCTCTTGGTCAGCCAAGCTTCTACTAAGACTATCTTGAAGAAGGCTTGGACAGTATTGTAACACGCCTTGGCTTCTCCACTACACAAAGCTAGTACATCTCTTTGGAGGTGCAAGCAGATGTGGTTGCAACATTCTATTGATAGGGCTAGAAAGTTTAAATGGTGTATTGTATGATTGTGACTTACACTTATTTATATAATAAAAGCCAATAGATTTTCATGCATATGTTGTTATTGTAGTTGGGCTGCTCCAGTTGCCTTAATGATATATGTTGTTTAACTTACGTACTTGTGTATGAATTGATTCACATGCAATTATATGAATCTTGTTTTTAATGTGTTGCATATGTTGTTAACGTTGTCACCGTCCTTGTCGACTTCTCTGTCGGACACTAGACATACCTTTCTGAACCTTGTTATATCAACCATCACACTCGTCTCGGATTGATCCATGAGTTTTATTCGTGTTATCTTACCTTGTATATTGGGATTGCCGCATCCATGTCGACTGCTCTGTCAGAAGCTGTGCATGTCCTTTGCGTTGTGCATTCCTAGCCGAGTTGGGACTGATCCCTTTCAACCTAGAACTCACCTTCACCTTCCTCCCCTTTTGAAGTGTTGGAACCTCTCATACTCATTCCTTGACTCACTGCATCAGTCACACCCTTGCTACTAACAGAGTTATCTTACTTGCCTCTTTGCGACATCACGGTCAAGGCATTACCTTACAACCCACTGTTGGGACTCCTACACCAAACGGTCTGAGGTCAAATTGGGACTTCTTACCGGGTAGATCTCCTTGACATGTTGGCGGGTCCAGCACCGTCAACATTTCTGGCACTAGAAGGAGGGCTTGATGACAAGCAGTTTCCTCTCATCCAGTTTTGAACCTTTACATATCTTTCGTGGAATCTTGCATTCTTCTTCCCTCGAGGTGTTTTTCGAATCGTGAAGATGTCTCCATCTCGGGGAAGATTTTCAATATCTTGTCCACTCACACGTACGATGGTGAAGGCGAAGTGGCCTGACATGGGCACTTACATGACTTCCTTTCCATGATCTATGAGGAGGATGAGTTTACTGACAAACAGGTCAATCTTCTACCTGCATTCGCACTTCGTGAATCCCCATTTCATTGGGTGCTCAGCCTATCAGCTGACATCATGCACTCATGTCAGCACTTATATGATCTTATTGAAGACACTTTCCATCATTTTGATCCAAACCATCTTGACCAGAAACTATTACAGCAATGGAGTGCTTCGCATGAATCCGTTATTGATTTTTGGCAACGCTTCTGTGACTTACAATTTCAAGCTCCAAAGAGCCAATTGAAGTTCGCTTATCTTTGGGACCAGTTTGAGTACTACCTTAAGAAATATTCCCACCCCAAGAGAAAGCTTGATGTCAAACCTTGCTCAACCTTCTTCGTTGATGGAACTGCACAATCCCATATGAGAGCAGGCACTATCTCAACAGATTGTCCGCTTCCCTTTCATTCAACAGTTCCACCATCGTCCAGTGATGTTGAGGATCATGTTCGCACATCTGTTCATTCTTCAAACCCTCCCAACATCACTCCACTCAATTTTTGCACAGAGTTGGTTGTTAGTCCTTCAAGTTCCCATATGCATTCTTTTCTTCAACCTCCATCTTTGCACCTAGGTGTTCCTCTAGATGATGTTGTCTTGTGTTCGTCCATTCTGGACTCTTCACTTGTTGTGAACAAGGAACAACCCATGACAAAGTTGGTGTTCCACAACCAACATGTGATGTCATTCATGAAGAGTATGAGTGGGAGCTTGAACATCAAAACTCAATGAATGATGAATCCCTTCCACCCGAGCCTCCTCCGTTCCTTCCTAACTTCTTTGGTGAACCCGCCCTCCATGATTTTGTATGTGTTTCTTCATCTACCGATGCACCCATTGTCGATCACTCGCAGGACTCACCAGATGCTAGTCCATCATTCGACAATGGAAAGGATAAGTTATTCATTGAAGATCCACTTGATCCTTCATCTGTCGTTTCCAGAAACATAGAGGATGAGTTCATTCGCTTTTCATCTACCCCTTTGTTTGATTCATCTAATCATGAGGATGCTAAAGAATTCATTGATTTTTCTAATCGTGGCGGTCGTGATCTATTTTCTTCCATTTTTTATCATGATCATGAATCTATCATAATTGATCTTTCGAAGCCACCAGTTTATGATGACCTATCTAATGATGAAGTTGAGACACGCAATAATTTTGAGGCACTTCAGCTCGAGCTAATCGTTATGTTAGGTCCTCACTCTCTTGGGGTTATTCTCACTTCTAATCATGAAACTGTTCAATCACCCAAGGCTCCTCACCACTCATCTGTATGCATTGAAGATCCATATCACACAAAGATCACACTTCCTCCAATCGAACTACACGATCCCATTGCTCATGCATTGGAGGAGTCATACATTGCAAACACTCGTGGTGCAAGATATTTTTGTTTCTTTCGTTTTCTTGCATGTCTCAATCAAGAGTGTGCTTTTGCTTCAAAGTTGCACGTAGTGTCACAGAGCACCATGATAAGTCAACAGACCGTTCGTCATGCACATGAACTCACTTATGTCTCGTGGGCACTTTGAAACACGAAGTGTGGCTGTCTTCACTATCATATATTTCTTGTATGCTGGTCTGCACAACTAGATTACTCACGAACCAAACATTCACCCACATGGGTCTACCAATGCGCTGGTGGCTGCATTGGAAGTATCACTTCATGTGATCAGGCCCATGCATCATTAGTGTAGGAGTAGGAGTAGTGCTTGTTTTTAGTTGTTTTCTTGCATGCTTGTTTGTTTACATGCTTTGTTTCCTTGTTTGTTTTCTTGCTTGTTTGTTTACTTGTTTCTCTTTCATTTTCACTTTTGCTCTTGCTTTTCTTTATTGATTGTTAGTTTGTTCACTTGTTTCGTTCATAGGTTAGTTTGCATGAAACCATGTGTGACTCATAAAACGATCTAAGTAAATTACAAGAGGGTTTGTATAGCTAACTACTTGGTTATCTGTCATCTTGCCTTTGTATGATGAACTTGTTACTATTAGTCCATGATACGTCAAAGGAAAATAGATACTCTTCAAAGTGAACCTTGGTGTAAACACAACGCTTACGCGCTAACTAGTGTCACCTTCTCTAGTCGATTTTTTTTGGATTAACCCTTGACAGCTCAGTCAAGAAGAGTAAGGTGTGAGGGAAAACCTTAACAGGCATGTCAAAGATACAATAAACTGCTTCTCTACTAGAACAACCTCCTCTGCTCTCAATAAGTCGAGATCCCTTTTCTGCCTCTGAAATGAATAAGTGTTATGCACAGTAAAAATGAAAAAATGAAAAGTCAAAAAAATTCAAAATGAAAAATGAATAAGGCGAAAGAAGAGAAAGGCTTCCTGCGTAGGGAAGTGATGCAAGTAACTCCACTAGGGTACTGACCAAGCTCGCTGACAGCGGAGCCATGCTTGTGTTCCTATCTGATTCCACCAGGGTATTGTCCAGGCCTGCTGGCAGTGGAGCAACACCAGAGATGAAACTAAGACTCTGACGACTATACTGCCTGTGCACCTATATACCCCTCAAACCCAATCGAAATAATTGTGTTGCCTTGGCTTGGAATGGGTGTCAATCAACCATGGGCTTGGCAGATGCTACATCTTACAATCAAGTTAGTGTGAAACCAAGATGAGCTAAGAACTAAACAATACTTCTGGAGGTGTTAGACTTGCTTTTCACGAACAAGGTCTATGCAAGGAGTTGGAGTTCTACTAGTGTGTTGCCAAGTGTTGTAGTGGCTCCAACCACCCTCCAAAATTTTTCCTTAGCCTGTTTTGGAGCCTTCCTGTCAACCTTCACAGTAGCTTTCCTTGCTTCATCAAGTCCTCAAGCTTCAGTGTATTTCTTGCTCAAAGGCAGCCTGTGGATCACAGTTTGATCTTTTCCCTTCACGGATTGCTCATTCGGACTTGGTCCAGCTACAAGCTGAGTAGTTTCCCAGTGAAATTTGTGCATTTTTGGAGGGAAACCAGCCTTTCCCTCCAGGAATTACGCAATTCCCTCTGACAGCCCATTGGTCTCCTGGATTGCGCAATCCTACCAGCCAACCCTCCCAACAGGAATTGCGTAATTTTTCCCATCAATAGGCAGTTCACCCCAAGATTTGCACAAATTTTGGTAGCAGTCAGCTGTTGGGCCTAAAAATTACACAATCCCCTTAGGCAGTCAGCCAAGATGACAGTCAGAATGCAAATTTTTCTCCAGCAGTCAAGTAGTCTCTTGCATGTGCAGCTGATTTGACTGCTTCCCTCTAAGACTGAGAAAAATAGACTTGCATGCATAGGCTTCTTCTCCCAAGGAAGCATGCAAATGCATCCTTTGTTTCAGGGATCTATTTTTAGCAGTTGGAGGTTACATGCAAGGAGTAATTCTGAAACCTCCCTCCAAGTGTCACTTCCCCTAGATTTGTGGCATGTGCGTCATAACCTTGATGTTATCAAAACTCATCAAACGAATACTACAAAGCTCATTCCTCATATCAACCTTGTAGCTTTGACATCCCACATCACATCTAGGAGCAGTCGGCACATTCAACTCAGTTGTTTTGGGGTAAGCTCGCTTCCCATTCCTTGTGCTGCATTTCTGTTGCTTTTTGTGTATTTGCTTGTGCGAGTGATGTTTGCTTGATTTCTTTGAGCACATGTTGTCATTTACATGTATTCTAGCTTTTCGTAGCTCTGTTTCAATTTTTGTTGCTATCTCACTGATGTCACATGCATGAAATTGTTTTGCATGGACGTTCACCCAACCAGAAAATGGCCTCACCCACATGAATGTTGATCTATTTGATCAACCTTCCATTCATGTTTTGCATGCACTGTTTATCACTTCTGCTATCACTTATTGTTGCCATGCATTTCATCGACTTACTTGCTTTCAGTTGCCCGTCAACGAGTCGGGCCAACCTTGACCCAGTCTCTGCCTTCACCAAGGCTTCATTGCACAAGCTAGAGAAGGAAGTCTCACCTTCCTCTCCAAATTTGTGCATTATGGTGCAACACTGACCTCCTAGACTGAATTGCACATTTTTGGAGGTCAGTGGCTACTTGGCCCAAAAATTTGCGCAAATCTATCCTTGGGCCAGCAGTCTTTCCCAGATGGAATCGCGCATTCTGCAATCCCAGCAGCCAATTGCCCAAATGGATTGTGCATTTTTCAATTCCAACAGACAATTCCAATAATCATTTAGTCTCCCAACAGCTTAGACTATGCCTTGTGCAGTCTTGACAGTTGGTCTCCCGCCTGAAATTGTGCAACCTTCATGATCATTCACCTAGGTATGTTGCAAGTTTGTTCTCATGTTCATTCTTGTTTTCGACTGACAAAGTGCTTGCTATGAGTGTTTCCATGTCTCCAGGTATCACAGGTGTTCATTTGTTTCTCAGCATTACAGGTACAATGGTTTCCAAGAGAGCAGAGACAAATACATTGTTCAAAGCATGCTTGGGAATGCAGTCGATCAAGTGTCCATGGGCTTACCTATTCACGAAGACATCAAGTTGTTCATGGACAATGACATCTAGCGACAACATCACAGTGAGCAGCATCATGAATAGCAGTTGAAGGAAACATACCGAATGAAGTGAACGCAATGAATGCAAGAGGAAGGTTGTTGACAACATAAAGGCAGAGAAAAGTTGCAAGATCAAGTAGATCCACTGATGATGAAAGCAAATTTGGAGACTCGGGCTATAAAGTGATGGCGCAACATGAAGATCGTGCGAAGGTAGAAGATGGAACAAAGAATGAGTTGCATGTGTTGAAGCAGCAACTCAGGAAGAACATGAAGCTGCACAGACTGTCCATGAGTTGCAGCAGGAACATGAACAGCAGTGGGCGCAACATGCACTCACAGATGAAACTACACAAGTACAAGTTAAGGATCCATCCCAACAACGGACATAGAGCAAACATGGTGAGCAATGTTGTTGATCACATGCAAAGGATCCAGCAGCATGCATGTCATTGAACGCACGCATGCAATCCAACCCATTCAACACACTCAACAAGGTGAAGACAAGAAACAAGTCCAACTGGTGCTAAACATGCACTTTGGCAAGTTGAGGCACATGACCACCAACACACACTTGAAAATCAACATGGACACTATGCATCAATGTGTTTTTGGTTCAACTGTACCCAAGAAGACCATGTCCATGTTAGCAGACGAGTTGGATCAAGAGGCCGAACCAATGCACTGGTTGCAACAGAGACAAGAGTTCGCTTTAGCAAGATGTCACCTTGAGGTGCATGTACACCATCACGGATGACCAAGCTTGGCATCAGCTCACCGACTTCACCATCACAAGCATGTCAAAGAGTTGGTCTCACCACAGCAAACCAAGTGTCAGTGATGTCTTGCAAGGCTTGCTCAAGCCATGTTGTCTCACATGAGTACATGTGCATTGTAATATTGAGTCATGTCAAGTGTAAGTCGAGTGTCAATAGTTGGATGTAACAGTCATAGAGTAGGTGAAGAGTCATGAGGGTAGTTAAACTATCACAAAGGGAAATGTCAAGGGTCACCCCACCCTTTGCTATAAATAGTCCCTCATAACTCATTGTATAGGCCTTTGGTCAGCCAAGCTTCTACTAAGACTATCTTGAAGAAGGCTTGGACAGTATTGTAACGCACCTTGGCTTCTCCACTGCACGGAGCTAGTACATCTCTTTGGAGGAGCAAGCGGATGTGGCTGTAATGTTCTACTGATAGGGCTAGCAGGTTTACATGATGTATTGTATGATTGTGACTTACACTTCTTTATATAATAAAAGCCAGCACATTTTCATGCATATGTTGTTATTGTAGTTGGACTGCTCTGGTTGCCTTAATGATATATGTTGTTTAACTTACATACTTGTGTATGAACTGATTCACATGAAATTATATGAATCTTGTTGTTAATGTGTGCATATGTTGTTAATGTTGTCACCGTCTGTGTCGACTGCTCTGCCGGACATGAGACAGGCCTTTCTGAACCTTGTTATATCAATCGTCACACTCGTCTCAGACTAATCCATGAGTGTTGTTCGTGTTATCTTACCTTGTATGTCAGGACTGCCACATTCGTGTCGACTGCTCTACCGGAAGTTGTACATGTCCTTTGCGTTGTGTGTTCCTAGCTGAGTTGGGAATGATCCCTTTCAACCTGGAACTCACCTTCACCTTCCTCCCTTTTTGAAGTGTTGGAACCTCTCATACTCAATCCTTAACTCATTGCATCAGTCACACCCTTGCTACTCATAGAGTTATCTTACTTGCCTCTGTGCGACATCGTGGTCAAGGCATTACCTTACGACCCACTGCTAGGACTCCTACACCAAACAGTGTGAGGTATAATTGGGACATCTTACCAGCGAGATCCCCTTGACATGTTGATGGGTCCATCACTGTCAACAGGTACCCAAATAAGAAAAAAATTAGGCCAAAAATTTCTAGTGAAAATTCAATCTCTATCAATTACAATAATCTTCAGAATTCCATGTAGCTTTTGGATTGTTTCCATGAATGTTGCTACCATTGTGCTTACTTTAGAATAATGAGAAAGAGAGCAAAAAAATGGCATACTTTGTTAATCTACTACTACTATAATGGCATTATTTCCTTCATATGTGTGTACAACTGTAATAAAATCCCTTGAAACTTCTTCCCAATGTGATTTCGTATACCTAATTGTTGTAGGGAACTTGGGGTCTTCATTGTTTCTCCCTTGGTATGTTGGCAGAACATACATACTGCAATAAAATTTTGCACATCAATTTTATTACCTTCCCATTAAAAATTCTTCTTGATCATCTAGTAACTTTTCAAGAACCATGGATGTCCTCCTATAGGAGAATTGTACAATTCCAAAAGGACCTTTTCCTTGAGTTGGGAATTCTTGCATAAATATAGTTAATCTTTATACTACAACAAATAATTCCTCCACACAGTGTAGAAAATACACAAAAATTTTCAACTGATTACATGAACGATCTAAAATCTATTTTCTTTTCATAAAGATACAAAATTTATCTATTAAATTTTGCAGCGAAATAGGAACAAAATTAGACACACCATCACAATAATCAAGGCACAAAATTTTCTAAGGAACCCAACTAGGAAAACCCTGTGCTTGTTTGAGAATTTTATTGAACAAATTTGAGCAATACATCTCTTACAAGTACAACTTGTTTCAATAGAGAATAGAATTTTCTATGTTAATTTTGAGTTAACATGTTCTTTGCTCAGATTAGTTACTTCATTAGCCCATTATCAATTCCATTTGACCATGACCAATCACTTTAACCATCACCATATTACAGTAACTAATGAAAGAATATTAAATGCAAATGCAAAAGACAAGCCAAGACAAGAGAACACAATGATATGGCTCAAGCCAAGGAAAAAAAACTTGATCAATTATTCTTATTATTGTTATCAAATGTTTAACAGAGAGAGAGACTACAATAATATGAATCAAAATAGCCTTGCCAAAACATTGTTTTGTAAGGTTGGCATAGCTTACATCCTGGTTAGGGTTCCGAGAAGTCACTGATCATCCTTCCCAATGACTTAATCCTATAGCTAACCTCTTCTGGCATCCAACAATGAACAAGGACTTGAGGCTCCTTGTCAAGGCACACTACAACAGCTCTGACCCAACAATAACATGAATCTATCTACAAACAATAGTAACAACCTCTTTTTATATTGTGGCCTTCTCTCCTTAACTAAGGTTGAGGAAGAAGACTCAAATTAGACCATTAGGTACAATAATATGAATCAAAATATCCTTTCCAAAACAATGTTCTATAAGGTCAGCATAGCTTACAGCCTAGTTAGGGTTCCGAGAGGTCATTGATCATCCTTCCCAATGATCTTCTCCTATAGCTGACCTCTTTCAAGCATCCAACAATGAACAAGGACTTGAGGCTCCTTGTCAAGCCACACTATAACAACTCTAACCCAATAGTATCATGAATATGTCTACAAACAAGAGTAACAACATCTTTTTATACTGTGGCCTTCTCTCCTTGACTGCAGTTGAGGAAGAATACTCAAATTAAGCCATTAGATCTCTCCACAAGCGCTTCCAACCAGTTGTTCTAGTAGCATTTCTTACAGCCCAACTTAGAGTATAAAAACACATAAAAGTAGACCCCAAACTCACATTCATTCTAGCGACATGTTTTGATAATGAAGCTGCACTTAATCACAAAAGAAGTTGCCCCAAATAATCCTTCAAGCCTTCGCTCAAACTTCCCTAGGTATGCGGTTCCCTTTTACAACAAATTTTCACCCAAGAAGATGCTTGACCCCCTTGCCTCAAGCTTCATCTAACTTGGTTCTGAAGTTGATGATAAATGAACCACATATAAGCTCAGACTTTCTCCATACTTACCTCGGCCTCCTGCCTAAGGAATTATGTTAAGTAAAATTGACTCGGGGTATGAGTCAAGGTTGACTTGGTTAATCAAAAGTGATTTTGGGTGCATGGTATAATGTACCCATGGTATTGCATGTAATGAAGCCTATAAAAAGCTAGGAAAATTTCATTGTAATGCAGGCCAGGGAGGTGAGCGGTGAAGGCTCACATGGTCGAGTTGGCCAAGGTTTTAGCCAAGGCTAATAGAATTTCATTAGGATGGGTTTTCCCCAAAGTTGGGGTTTTTCTCAATTAAATATTGTTTGTATTGTTTGTGTTTTGTTGTTGGTTGTTTCTCTCGGTAAATCTCAATAATTATTTTATGTTCTTTGGTAAATTTCCTAACATTTGGTATCAAAATTGAAGGTTGTGTTTTGGCTTCAGAAAACGCTTTTGTTGCCAAGGATTATTTTCACGTGAATTAAGTGATGGCTATAAAATTTATTTCTAGAAATTTGAGGTAACATGGTTTTGAGATTGTTATGTGATTAGTGGTCGAGTTGTGACGTGGTGCTCACGGATGTATTAGAGAGATCGATGTTGAAGGCCAGATCTGTGTGCAACTGGATGGTGAGCATATCCATCATATAGCAGGCCTGAGTTGCACAGAATTAAGATCCCAAAAAGGGTTTTAAGGCCATGGCCATATGAAATCGGTGAAGCATTCAGTAAATGTGAAGGGTGATTGTGGCAGAACGGTGTCAATATGGACATGAACATCGAGGGTTGAGTTTGGTGGAGCGATGGTCCAAACTCCAAAGAATGTCATTGAATTGCTAATGCCTGTGGAAGATCTGAGTTGGGCATGGTTGCAATCGTGGGTTCATGGAGCAGTGAAGGCTCCTATTGTTACCCATCCAGTAAGCACCTGGTCATGCGCATATGAACGCTCTGGTTCTACCTGCAACAATGTGCAAGACGGTGGACTATTAGTATGGGCTCTCGGTGGTAGGATTGGCGACCATGTCAATGTCGTGAAAGGATTCATTGTAGCCTAGAAAGTTGCATGTAGGTGATCCAATGGGGAGGACAGAACAAGTCGAGCAGTGCAGTGAGATGCTGGTACGTGCCATGGAATGTGCGGTGTCATGGAGGTATGCACAAAACTCTTGACGCTCGGATATCCTGCGGATTTGTCATGGAAAGGAGAGGAGGTGCGCTGGCTGCTGGAGGGAACATGATAACACAACAAAGAAATACATTTGTTGAAAGATGAAAATTATGGGCACATTGAACCGAAAGAACATCGAGAACAAAGGTGCCGTTGATGGAGCATATCGATTGTGTAGTTGCTTCTGGTATTACTAATGATGCCTCCAGTTTCAACATGGTCAACAAAGCCTGTGACGAGAGTTCAACAACTGTGCATGGAGCAATGCGAAGAAGCGAATTTATGGCGCTAAAGTGGCAACTCTACAAATAGATGACCGATTTGGCTTCTTCTCAGTGGGATGTTTGTTGGAACTACTACACCTACATGCAGACTCTCAGTTATAGCATGCAACTACATGCAACTGCATGCGGACTCTTAGTTTAAGCATGCAACTACATGCAACTACTACACATCTACATGCGGACTCTTAGTTAGAGCATGGGATTGCATGCAAGATTCCTTTTGCATGATTTACTCCTTGATTTTCTCCTTCTTTAACTCCGCAACTGACTAGTTATCTGCGGAACTTGTTGTAGGTGTTGAGTCTTCTCATTGATCACCACTATAGTTCATTACCTTGGGATCTTCACCCACTATAGTTCATTACCTTGGGATCTTCACCCAGTAATGCTATATAATAAGCATTGTAACATATTTTCTAATGAATCATTCTTTTCTTCTTTCAATTTTCTTTTAATGTTTTTGCTCTGCAAAGCTGTGTGTTCAACCTTTACTAGCTAGATTCATCTGTGCAGGTTTTCTAACACATTTACATGGTATCAGAGCCCACAGTTTGCTAGATAAAGGCGCACCAGTACTTTATTTTGCAGGTATTACAGCTCAGAGATCGAAGATTGACAGAAAAATGGAGTTTCCCAAAGCATCGATCCTAACACCGTACAACTATCACGAATGGAAGGACCAAATGGCTCGATACCTTCGTCAAAAAGGGTTGTAAAGGATTACCATGGCTACAGAAGTGGAACCCACTTCAGCCATAGAGAAATCCAAGTATCTCAACCGTATGGATGAGGCCCATGGATCCATATGCATGTGCATCTCTCCAGAGTTGCAGTTTCATCTATCTGCTTGCAATACTTCCAATGAGATTTGGAAAAAGGTTGAAGATTTCTACGGGAAACAAGATGAGATGAAAGGACATATGCTCGAAGTGGAGCTGCTATCATTGGATCCACGGAACTATGATAGAATTCAAGACTTCTTCACCAAATATAATGATCTATTGCTGCAACTCAAGGGTTGTGGAATTGACAAATCCAAGAAGGAGAGTCGCCAAATTCTCTCTATTATGTCAAAGCTCGGACCGGAATACTCCGTCTTTGTGTCTACATTTCATTCAGTAAGGCTCGCAACAGGTAAATCCTATACTATGCCTTCTCTCCAAGAATTTATGGAGTCCCTTATTTTTGAGCAAGATAAACTCATTGGCATGGGGAAAATCAAGCCTCCAAAAGCGCATGCACTTGCTGTGCATGATAGCAGCCACAATAAACATCACAGATCTGATTCAAGTCAGAAAAATTAGCAGCAAAAAGACAAGGGAAAAGCGCATTCCCATCCAAAGAAGGAAGGGTACACCAAGCCCTTCAATGACTCCTCCGGCTCGAGAAATGAGAAAGGGAAGAAAGGAAACAGATGCACCTACTGTCAAAGAGGATTCCATCTAGAATCCTCTTGCATGAAGAAACAAATTGACCAAATGGCAGAAATCTTTCAGAAGCACAACCTTGGGGACCACATCCCTCAAGGCGCCAAGAAGAAAACTGAGGATCCGCCACACGGGAGAGGTAATAATTTTCATGCTTTAGTTGCAATTAATTCTTCTCCTGATGCATGGATTATAGATTCTGGTGCATCACATCATATGGCTGCTGCAAAGGAAGTCTATTTCTCTTTGGATGCATGCAAAGGACCTCCCATCCTCATGGGAGATGACTCACCTATTGAGGTCACCGGAAAAGGTAGAGTGGAACTTTTACATGGAAGCTTTGAAGATGTGCTTCATGTTCCAAAACTTTTAGTAAACCTGCTTTCAGTTTATCAGATCACACATTCTGGCACCGGAAAGAGAGTGGAATTCACTCCAGATGCAGTAAACATATATGATCTAAATAGCAGTGCCAAAATTGCAACTGGTGAGGTAAACAATGGAGCCAGACTGTATACATTTTCTAAATTTATTGAATCTGAATCCTCCTTATTGCTTACACATGCTGATGATAGTAGTAGGCTTTGGCACGAAAGATTTGGTCACTTAAATTACAGGTATATGCAGCAGCTAAGCAAGAATGAGATGGTGGAAGGCTTGCCAAATCAGTTTCTTCAAAGGAGTTTGTGAAGGGTGTGTTCTTGGCAAACATCCAGAGAAAAGTTTGACATCGGCAAGACTCACAGAGCATCCTCTCCTCTAGATCTGATCCATAGTGATCTCATGGGGCCCTTTCCTCATCCTTCCATCAACAAAGCAAGGTATGTGCTTACATTTATTGATGATTTCTCACGGTATACTTGTGTGTATCTTCTCAGGAACAAATCTGAATTTTTTGAGCACTTTGAAGATTTCAAAGCACTAGTTGAGACACAGTCAGAGAGAAAGATCAAAGCCCTCCGTACAGACAATGGGGGGGAATATGTTAACACAGCACTTCGGAACCTTTGCCTTCAGTCCAGCATACAGTTGCAGTACACAGTTCCATACACTCCGCAACAGAACGGAGTTGCTGAGAGAAAGAACCGATCTGTCAAAGAGATGGCTTCCTGCATGCTGCATGCTAAGTCATTGCCTCATAAGCTATGGGCCGAAGCACTTAATTGTGCTAACTACATCCAGAACAGATCTCCTCATAGGTCTATCAAGGATCAGACCCCCTTTGAGGCTTGGAGCGGCACTAAACCAGAGATCACTCACCTCCGTGTTTTCGGCTCTCGAGCATGGGCCCGGATCCCCTCTGAAAAGAGGAAAGCTCTTGATCCACAGAGCATTGAGTGCATCTTTGTTGGATACCCTGATGGTGTGAAGGGATATCGACTTCTCATTCCCTCTACGGACAAGCTCATCATTGAGCGAAGTGTCAAATTTGAGGAAAGTCTTTCGCATGCACCTCAGTCGCCGCATGCAGACACTTTTTATCTACCTCATGTCCGAGATGATGACAAAGTGCACTCAGATGCAGATATAGATCATACAGATGCCGAGGAAGAGCATGCAAATGCAGAGACTGAGTCTTCAGATACAAATCTAGTGCATGCAAATGATGATCCACATCCAAGCCCAGATTGGGCTTCCAGCAGTGAATCATATTCCCCTGTCATAAATCAGAGAACAAGGAGCTTACGGGAGATATATGCACAAGATCAACCAGCTGCTAGAAACGGTCTTGTGGGGGATAATTCAGATCTGCAGAGGAATAGCTCAGAGTTTATTGAGCCTCCTCTTGTCCTCGTTGCCACTGAACCATCGCCCTCCTGGAATTGTCATTTGGTTCAGTCTTCTGATCCACAGTCTTATGCTGAGGCTGCTGGGCATCCATCTTGGGAGTCTGCCATGGAGGAGGAGTATAACTCCCTCCTTGAG
>APFE030594620.1:0-21929 GCA_000404065.3 Pinus taeda | reverse complement strand
ATATAATGAGCATTGTAACATATTTTCTAATGAATCATTATTTTCTTCTTTCAATTTTCTTTTAATGTTTTTGCTCTGCAAAGCTGTGTGTTCAACCTTTACTAGCTAGATTCATCTGTGCAGGTTTTCTAACACATTTACAATGTTGCGCAGGAATATTGAAGTGCAGAATGAGGGACTCAACACTTTCGAATTGTTTGTTCCTTGGGTCTGGAAATATGCAGTTAGGATTGATGTTGTCAACAAAATGAAACCGAAGGGAAGAACAGATCCAGAAATCTGTGTTCAGATGTGAATGTAGCGTGAAGGATCATGGGAGCGAATCAAGAGCTCATGGACATCGAGTGAGATTCAATGGTGCAGTCGAAGAGACTCAAAATCACTGTGCCTGTATGAGATCGGTGTGTGAAAGGGTCCTAGGCGCAGTCGAAGAGACTCAAAATGACTGTGCCTGTACGATATCGGTGTGTGAAAGGGTCCTGGAAGCATTAGAGTGGTGATTTTAGAGATGCGTTGGCAATGGTAGGCTCCATGAGGAAGGACAAGAGCATTGATCGAAGCCACGTCGGAATTCTGAGCAGTCAGGTGATGCACAACCCACCGTAGATGAAGGTATTCCTTGGAGCTAACAAGAAGTTGTGTAGCACTACATGAAGAGGGCCATGATGATAGTAAGGGATGAAACTATGTACAACAAGGGTTTGAGAGTTCAAGGAGAGTAGGGGCATGAAGAGGTTCAAAGACTGCAAAAGCAAGATGCTCGATTTGTACCAGTGAAGGAATCTATAGAATTCAGTTGCGCTAGGAGAGCACAAGGCATGAATTTTGTCTATTTTAGAGGGTGGTTATACAAAGCAACAAGGAAACAAGAACAAAAAATTTATCATTATAATGGTGTCAAATTATATTGCATGTAAATTAGTATATTGTTGTAAGACCTACTAAGGCATGTGTACCTTTCGGTAATCGCTAGTAAAGTTTGGGTTAGACCTAGGTGATAGAGAGGATGTCAGGTTAACAATACCTTACGTAAAAATTTTGAGGGGGTTAAAGGCTAGAGTGAGCGAGGTTGTCTCACTTAGCAGGTTTTGCTGGAGTTAGTCAAGGAACCCCAAGTCAAGTTTAGGGGGGAATTGTTACGTAAAATTGACTTGAGGTTTGAGTCAAGGTTGACTTGGTTAATCAGTAGTGGTTTTGGGCACATGGTATAGTGTACCCATGGTATTACTAGCCATGGTATTGTATGTTGTGAAGCCTATAAAAGCTGGGAAAACTTCATTGTAATGCAAGCCAGGGAGGTGAGCGGTGAAGGCTCACATGGTCAAGTTGGCCAAGGTTTTGGCCAAGGCTAATGGAATTTCATTAGGATGGGTTTTCCCGAGAGTTGGGGTTTTTCCCATTCAAATATTGTGTGTATTGTTTATGTTTTTTATTGTTGGTTGTTTCTCTCAGTAAAACTCAATAATTAATTAATATCTCCAGTAAAAAAAAATTAAATTCAGCCCAAAATAGATCCCATCCTTGCCCTAATTACCTTTGTTGGAGGTATTCTTATTCTGGGGTTATTTCAAAGAGAATAATAAGATGTGTATGTGCATAAAATGAGGGAGAATGCATCTCTATATATACAAGTTTATGGAAGTCAATAGATGTGACCATTGGGCTTGATGAGCCGACATAGAGGTGAGGTCGACCTTAATAATTTACATGTGAGATAACATAAATTCAAAAAACCATTTCTCCTTATCCAAATTAGATGATATTTAGGTTGATTTTGGTCCTCTCGAAAATAGGAATCCAATAACATCATTATCTTTTACAAAAGACCGTTCCATAGTGAAATTTGGCCCTAGTTTATAATTTTAACAGTCCCTCTCAATTAGGGAGAATTCCACCTGTCAATCCATTTATTATCATGTGATCTTGTCATTATGCGCCATCTCTGCATCTCGTCTTAACTCTGTTGAAAACTGATATAGATAATGAAGAAGAATTGATTGAGAATGAGTCGCAAGACCTTGCCACTCTCCATTGACTAAAGTCATTCCACATAACCAGATGTAAAACAGCAATCAGACTTGATCCCATGTGATCAAGTTTGTTATTCATTCTAGACATAGGGAGTATGGCAATACACGATGCGTCCATCGGTAGTGCTATGGTACCAGACCACTTTTCCCAACTCACTGGAAAGATGAGAGGTACTTCCCATGTGTCCTAGACTACATGGGTAGGATGATGCAAGAACATCAGCAGGGAACGAATATATCACATCTTGCTCACAACCACACGTAGGGAAAGGAGAAACCACATCCTACAAACACATGTCATAACCACACGTAGGGAAAGGATGAACCACATCCTACAAACACATCTCATAACAATACATTGGGAAAGGATGAACCACATCCTATGCGCAAGCAAATCACCACGAGTAGGGAAAGGATGAACCACTTCCTACATGCATTCCAACCAATCAATTGTAGGAAGGATCCTACTCATGGGGAAAGGATGAACCATGTCCCACTAACATGTCCACAAGAAGATGTTCGAATACATCTCTCACTAGGGTATCTGCGGGAGAAGGTGAACCACTCATCCTGCTCAATTGCAATAGGGGAAGGTGAACCACTCATCCTATGCATATGTCACAACAGTAGGGTAAGTTGAACCACTCACCCTACACACATGTCATCTATCACAAGGTGTTAGCATCAGTCATTTTTTCCTATCACCAGTGATCAAATATGATTTTACCAAGTTTGTTAGGGGCCTCAAGGTCAAATTTTATCATGTCACTAGGTTTTAAGAATAAAGTTTGATCATAGTTAGTTTGTCTAGGTTTATTTCTATTTTCTCACAAATCTCACATGTCGGTCACTTACATCACTCATATGAGTGTATCATCACAAAGAGAATGTCATCATCAGGTCAGTCATCACCATCAGGACTTCACTCAGTCTAATGTATTAATTTAGGTCATTAGGGTTTCAAGGTCCATTTTCATTTCATGCATAAAATCTGGTACGGGATGAGTTGTGATAAGCAACTCTTTTCAATAAAATTTTATGAGATTTCATAAGTGCTTCATGGTTATAGTCTCAAGGTTCCAAAAGAAAGAAGTTTCACCTTTAAAAAAAAGGTAAAAGAAGTTCAGATTTCAAGTCTCCAAAGTGGCAAAGTTCAAAAAGAGTGAAATTCATGTTTTGAAAAGGTATGTGGGGCCCGTTTTCACTCAAAATAAGATCATATTATGCCTATAAAAGCCCAAAGGTCCAAAACATATTTCATTTTCATCCTTACCTCCTTTGTTTATTGAGCTCTCTCCCCCTTTGGTGAAAAAACACGATTTTTCTAGCTAAATTTGGCAAAAATCTCTCGGCGCTGCACTTTCGTGAACTATGTTGCACTTCTGGAGGTGGCACTACGCTTCTGGAGGTGGCACTGTGCTTCTGTGAACTGCGTTTCACTTTTGTCAACGATGTTGCACTCAGGAAAGGGTGGCCCGAAACTTGCCAAAACTCACCCAAATTCCAAATCTAAGCTTGCATTCTGATTTTTTTGCTCTTCTAAGCTATTCAGCAAGTAAGTGCCATCATCTTGATTTCTCTTCATTTAGGGTTTATATGAATTTCATGCTTCAAAGCTCGTGCAAATGGTGGGTTTTGCCAGATAGGATATTTCAAACTTTAAGAATTTCCATTTCATACCTTTGTGTATATATAAATCTCCATATCATCCATCAAGCAACTCATTTACTTTCAGTTTCCCTCACCTTTTCACAAACCCTAGCTCATACCTATCAATTTAAACAATTTTCCTAGCAGGAATGTTTTTAAATTCTCTTACTCATCTCCCTCTCTCATTTCACTCCATTCAAACTTCCTAAGATTTCTACAACCCATGTCCATCCCCCAAAATTCCCCTATCATTGTCTCCCTTCCCTAACTCCCTCATTTCATCATTTCACTGATTCCTCACCGTTTTTCCATTTTCCTGTTATAGGGTTTTTATCAAAATGGAGGGAGACTCTTCACCATCAGAAAAGAGAAAACATCATAAATGAGGGAGGATCCTGAGGTATGAGCCTACAAATTGCAATAAAATCAACTCTTCACCATTCATTAGAAAGTACTTTGAAGATGTCAGCTGTCTAGGGTTTTATCAAAGGGTGGGTGAAGTAGGTTTTCATGAGTAGCTCACGGATTGGATTGCCACCAATCTAAAAGGTGAAAATGCCATCATAGCAGGGATTGAATTTACATTCTTCGTATCTTCCATCTTCTTGCCACATGGATACCTGATCATGGGGAGTATTGGTTCAAAGGCATGAGCCTAGACCTTGAGCAATACAAACCTTTCTTAAAATCACCCTACAAAGAGGCTCATTCACACATCATTCCAATAAGGTACATGTTGAAAAAGTATGCACCATTGATGAAGGTTGTAATGAAGTTTTTCACCTGTGAGGGAACATTTTCCATATTGTATGGATACCA
The DNA here is from genome assembly GCA_000404065.3 of Pinus taeda. Taxonomy (NCBI): domain Eukaryota; kingdom Viridiplantae; phylum Streptophyta; class Pinopsida; order Pinales; family Pinaceae; genus Pinus; species Pinus taeda. The sequence continues at coordinate 17,430 of APFE030594620.1, read as the reverse complement.
CATTAGGCTACTAATGCATTTCACATCTCTAAAACCTCTCAACATGTGTAATTACTTGTGTAGAAGTCTTATCAAAATGTCTGAGAAGGTACAAATGAAAGGCAAAGAGCATCACCCTAGCCTTTTCCATCACAATTTAATAAATATTGTAGTCCTCCATCAGTTGGTGGAAAGGTACATGGCATGGGATACCTTCATTGAAACAACCTTGCAATGGCATGAAACTACTTCATCAAGTCATCACCAAGACACATCAACATAGCATGTGGAGGTAGGGTCATCAAGCAAATTAGAGGAGGTTCCCAAGGCACCTAAACCTAAGGTGACCAGAATATATCAGAGAGGAAAAAGGCTTGTGTTTAATTCTCAAGTTGAGAAAAGGGCCAAGCCTTCTACATCAACGCAACAGGGATCGCATTTACAGGATGAGGAACTAATTGAACATGATTTTGAATTATTTGAGTTGGAGGTAGTATATGAACCTTCAAACTTGCAAAAAATTATCGAAAAGAAGCGTTTGACTTCAGAGGAGAGGACTTGTACCTTGTGCTTTCATACAGTTAATCAAGGAGCAATTGCAGTTATTTTTCAGGAATACTTGTGAAGTGAGTTTGTGGTGTTGTTTCCTTTCTATGTCAGTTTCTTATGAATGAATTCATCTCTCTTAACATGTTTTTCTTTCCTCAGTGATTTTCCTTACAGTTATATAGGCAGAATTCTTTATATTCAAAGCTCTGCTTATGTGGAAAATCATGTGTGTGTATTTCTTCTTCTAGATTAATGAATTCATGGTAATACATGCTCATTATGATTTCTTAAGCTTTCAGACCCTACACTACATTGACCAAATATTAATCCATCACAAGACATTGTTATCTTGCTCCTCTTTATGCCTACTACTACAAACGCTTGAGACCTTAACCTAATTGCTTTTTCTCATCCCTGATCTAGCAACCTAAAAACCCTAAATTTTCAAAAAACCCAACCAAAACTATTATATCTAGCCTAAAAGTCATTTCTTTTCCATTCATTGACTGTGAAAACCATAGAGAGATCCCTCTCTAGTTTAGCAAGCCTAGCTACTCAACTACAAGTGGTTTGAAGTTACCTCTTTCAATCTCCTCCTCAGCCTGGGACATTGTAGGGGCTAATATTTTGGCGCCGTTGTCGGGGAAACGACTAATGTATCATTCTTGGGATTCATTCTATTCTAGCATTAAAGAAGACTAGTTCTATATGTGACAATTTCCAGTATCTAAAGATAAGTTGATTTAAGAAAATTCATCAAGTTTAAGGTGTGAAAATTCTGGCTCCTAAAAGACATACTAGGTCAAATCCTGACCCAAATCCACCTTTTATTGTTGATGACCCAGAAAAACTACTCAAAAAACTCAAGTCGCCTATCTCTGAAAGTGTAGCTCGAAAAATAAAAAGGACTACTTCTTTGCCTAAAAATTTATTCACTTTTGAGCATCCTTCTTTTGATATTCAATTAAAACTATCTCTTTCAAGGTCAAAATCTGAGCCTTGCCTTGCTGAAGTATTATTCGAACCTTTTCAATTTGATTCTCATCTCCTTTCTTTTGAATCCCTCTTTTCTAAAGTTGATCATGAACTGTGGTTAAACTTTGATAAGCTCCAAATTCTAGCTGACCAACTCCAAATCACCACTAAAAAATCTTACATCCAATATCAACTTGAATACATAACTGTTGTTTCATCCTCTACTACACCTCCAAATACATCAACTACTTCATCTCTTCTTCCACCACCTCCATTAGTATCATCATATTTACGTACACAGCCCATTGTAGTACCTCTACTACATCCTCCAGCAGTCATTGCTTGGTTCGCTCCTCTGATCTTACCTGCTAAACTTACTGCTCTACCTCAAAACTATGGCCAACGACTTCCTTTGTTTGATGGAAGTTCAAAAATCGCAACCTAGCAGCACGTCGACAAATTGATAGATTTTATTGATCTTGAAGATATTGATGAAGAAGATGTTAAGATAAGAATCATAACTCAAAGTTTTTCCTAAGATGTGAATAAATGTTTTTGCAATTTGGCGGCTAATTCTATCAATATCTCTCAGAGGTTGGTAGAGTTGTTCTTAGCACGATGGCAAGAAAAGAAAAATCCACTACAGATTTTGGCTGAGTACAATTCTATGAAAAGAAATAAAAATGAGACAGTCAAAGAGTTCACAACAAGGTTCAACATGGTGTATAATTCCATCCCTGACGATATGAAACCCCCTCCTAGTTTAGCACTTCTCCACTATCATGATGCCTTCGACCCAGACATGGCATATCAGCTTAGGGAGAGAGACCCTGCAACTCTTGAAGAAATGCAATGAAATGCAGTAAACGTCAAAGCTAAAATGCTCATCAAGAAATCTAAAACAAATCCTGAGAGACCTATGGGCAGTGAAAACCAAAGAATACCAAAGAGGATATCAGAATTCTCTCAGTCATTTGCAGAAACAATAGAACAACAAAAATGTACCTATCGCAATGAAGCTGAAGAGGTAGAATGCACAGAAAGATACACAAAGCAAAGAAACAACCCCTGCAAATAAAAATAAAGAAAAAGAGATTGTCATACTGAGTTGGGATAAAACCAATGAAGCCTCTACCAACAATGTGAGGAAGGATAAGGAGGTTTCAAGCGAAAGTCATAAGAAGGAGTCTCAAGCTAAAGGGAAAATTGAAAAGAAGGACATCGTTGCAAAAGAGGTAGAAAAGCAATCTAATCTATTTAGTTTAGAGAATGAAATTTCTAAGTTGAAAGTTTCAATTCCTCTAACTAAATTAGTAAAAAATGATAAGTATAAGTTTCAGATTTCTAAAATGCTAAATGTAGACCAGATGTCAGACACAGTAAATGTTGTCAATGGTGAGCCTGCAACTATGTTTGGTCGAGCCCTCGAGGGAAGTCCTGAAGATAGTGAAATTCCACCTTTATATATTAGCCTCAAACTTCATGATTTCATCCTCCATAATGCCATGCTAGACTCTGGTGCCTCCCACAAGCTTATGCCAAAAGTCATTATGGAAAAACTAGGACTGAGTATCACCTAGCCTTATCATGACCTCTACTCATTTGATTCAGGAAGAGTGAAATGTCTTGGCCTTATCAAAGATTTAGTAGTGTCCCTGGACCAAATTCAAGCTAAGAATGTCTTGATGGATGTAGTGGTTGTTGATATCCCTCCTCGGTATGGTATGTTGCTTTCACGATCTTGGGGAGCAAAGCTGAAAGGAACCTTACAACTTGACTTTTCATATGCTACTATTCCAGTATTTTGGCAGCTTAAAAAACTCTATCGAGAGAAGAAGATGAAATTCATGATTAGTAGCAAATAAAAACCAATAAATCACCCCATCCATGTTGTACATACTGATCTAGATTTTTTCATTTTGTATAGTGATATGAATATAGTAGATGATGATAGTCGGCTTGTAGAAATTTCAGAATTTTTGGATGTCATAAGTATTGTGCAAAAAGTTTTGATTGTTGAAGGAAAAGAAAAGAAAGAAGAGTGTTTGCAGCCAGTAAATTCTCTTGGAAGGATGGCTGAGTTAGTGCAGAAAACAGAGATCATTGAGATAGCAAGCCATCCTCCAAAAAATCAAATAGTCCAACCTTCTGAAGTTTTGTTTCCAAATGAAGAAAATGGTCTTTGGACCATGGAGTTTCATGGTGCATTCGGAAAAGGAGTTGGGATTGGCGTTGGGATTCATGGCCCATTGCATCATTCATGTAAAATTTCATGCAATGTAAGAATGAGTTCATATAAGTTAGCCTTTGACTGCTCAAACAATGAGGCGGGATATGAAGCATTGATTGTTGGCCTCAAAACTATGAAAAAGTTGGGAGCAAAGAAAATTTCTATTTATGGCGACTTTGAGTTGGTAATCAAACAAGTGAAAGGGGAATACCAAGCCAAGCATCCAAGAATGAGAGCTTATCGCAATGTTGTCCTTGACATCCTCAAAACTTTTTTAGAATATACTTTGTCTCTGATTCCTAGAACTCAGACTGTTATAGTTGATTCTCTTGCTATTTCATCTAGTATGGTGAAGATTCCCATTCACTCCAATCAAAAGTATTCAATTCATGTTAAACATCGCCCAGTTGTTCCTGATGAGATATTGGCAGGTGTTTTGGGATGACAAACAAATCAATAATTTTCTGCAGATGGAAGATGAATTCCAAAATTCCCGCATTGACGATGCATCTAATATGAATGATCCAGAAATTGAAGCAACTAAGATTGAAATACTTCAGTTGAAGGACAATAACATTCCAAGAGGTCTTGTACCTTTAGAAGAGTTGTTTGATCGAGACAATGTTGCTAAAAATCCCACCATGGTCCCCACAAAGAAAGGTGTTGAAGATGTGAACATTGGTACAGCAGACAAGCCTAAGCTAATCAAATTGTCAAAGACTATACCTCCTGAGATGAAAAGTAAGTACATTGCTTTGATGGCAGAATTTTCTAATGTATTTGCTTGGGACTATTCACATTTGAAGGTGTATGACAAGAACATCATTCAACATACTATTTTGGTCAAGCCTAATCAAAATCCATTTCGCCATAAACTAAGGAGGATAAATCCTAAGCTACTGCCATTAATTGAAAAAGAGGTAAATAGGCTTTATAAGTCTAGTATTATAGTTCCTATTCAATTTTCTAAATGGATGTGCGATCTTGTGCTGATGAGAAAGAAGACTGGAGAGATTCGTCTTTGCATTGATTTCAGAAATTTAAACAAAGTATTATTGAAGGACAATAATCCTCTGCCAAAGATGGATCATATTCTTCAGAGGGTGGTTGGGTCTTCCAGGATGTCATTGCTTGATGGATATTCTGGGTACAATCCGATTTTGGTGCATAAGGATGATCAAATGAAAACATCCTTCACAACACCATGGGGTACATTCATGTAAGCAAAGATGCCATTTGGATTAAAGAATGCAGGAGCAACTTTTCAGTAGGCTATGGACATAGCTTTCACCAATGAAAAAGATGTATTTCTGGTTATTTATTTAGACGATCTCTCAGTATTTTCTAAATCTGACGAAGACCATTTACATCATTTAAGACTCGTCTTTCATAAATGCAAAAAAATTGGCATATCACTAAATCCAAAAAGGAGCTTATTTTCCATGGAAGAAGGTAAGTTGTTAGGGCATATTATATCCAAATATGGCATTCACATTGACCCTACAAGAGTTTAAGCCATTCACCAATTATATTTCCCAAGAAACAAAAAAGAAATCCAATCATTTAATGGGAAAATCAATTTTTTGAGGAGATTCATCTCCAACCTCGTTGAACATTTGAGTGAAATGATAGACATGTTGAAAAAGGACTGCAAGATGGTCTTTAGATGCCAAGAATTCTTTCAATGTAGTCAATTTTTCATTATCTAGTGCTCCTACTTTGATTAGTCCTGATTATACTGCAGATTTCGTCATATTTTCATTCACCTCTGAGCATACCTTAGCAGTTGTCCTAATGCAAAAGAAAGATCATAAAAATGAACAGCCTATAGCATTTTTCAGTCAAACAATAAGAGATGCAGTCTTGAAATACAATATAATTGAGAAGTAGGCTTTGGCTTTGGTGAAAGATCTCAAAGATTTCTGGGTTTACATTTTGCATTCTCACACCATTGCTTATGTTCCAAGAGCAGCTGTAAAAGAAGTTCTTATGCAGACAAATTCAAAAGGTAGGCGAGGAAAATGGATCGCAGCAATGTTAGAATATGATTTGGAGATAAAGCCAACAAAACTCATCAAGGGACAAGGTTTGGCTAATCTCATGGCTGAATCTGATTTGCATGCATTAGATATCAATTTGATTGTTGACCTTTCTAAAGAATAAGACTCACAATTACATGTGCCTGACATGTTCACTTCATATCCATGGTACTCCGACATTATTTATGTATTGCAGCATTTAGACCCTCCACCGGAAGTACCCAAAGGTAAAACTAGATCTTTAAAGTTGAAAGCTTCAAAATATTGCATTCTTGATGGTGTTTTGTTTTGGAAGGACTCTGTGGTGTGTTGCTGAATTGTTTGGTTGAAAATGAAGCAAAGGATGTAAGAAGAGATTTCCATAAAGGAGATTGTGGTGGCCACCTTTTTTGGAAGACTACAGCAAACAAAATTTTGAGAACCATTTTTTATTGGCCTACTCTTTTTTCTGATGTATATAAAATAGTGATGAGCTGTCACGAATGTCAGATTTTCCAGGGAAAAAGAAAACTTTTTCCATTACCCTTGCATCCCATTTCAGTCACAACTCCATTTCAGCAACGGGGACTTGATTTTATTATCCATCCTTCATCGTAAACACAACACAAATGGATCCTAACAGCCACGGATTATTTTACAAAATGGATTGAGTCAATCCCTACCAGGCAATCTACTGATTATGTTATCATTCAGTTTATTAAATCTAATATCTTGTCTAGATTTGATTGCCCACAGAAGATAATCATTGATAATGTTGTTGCTTTCAAGTCAAAGAAGATGGTAGAGTTTTGTGCAAAATATCATATTTTATTGGGGCATTCTACTGTTTATCACCCACAAGGGAATGGTCTAGCTGAATCTTCCAACAAATATTTGATCAACATCATCAAGACAGTTTTAGAAGTCAATAAGAAGAACTAGCACAAAAATGATCATTAATGTTTTATGGGCAGAAAGAGTCAGTACTAAGAAATCCATAGGTATGTCTCCTTTTCAGTTAGTGTACTGGGTTGATACTGTTTTTCCTTCATCTCTTGTTGTCTCGGTCATGAAAATTCTGCAGGAAATGGACAGCGAAACAAATGACATGCAACGAAGTATAAATTAGATGATTCATTTACAGCAAACTAGGGAGGAATTTTTTTAAAACACTTCTAAACTTCAAGAAAGAATCAAAAATATCTATGATCGCAAGACAAAAGAAGACAGATTCAATCTGGGAGATGTGGTTATTCGCTGGGATGCGAGAAATGAAGAAAAAGGAAAACATGGCAAGTTTGAAAATTTATGGAAAGGGTCATACAAAATTTCAACTTTCAGAGGAAAGAATGTTTTTCTATTGGAGGAATTGTATGGAGAAGATTACTCAGGAGGATCAATTAATGGTAGGCTTCTCAATCACTACCATACTTGAAGCAATTTCTGCAAATTTTCATTACCATTGTATATACCAGTTTACTTTTCATGTCCAAGTGTGAAGTGGATATCGTAGGAGTTTGAAGCCCGAGGAGAAGGCCATAAGGCTTATTTGATAAGCTGCTGGATTTATTTTTCTTTTAAATTCATGTCATGCCAAATAGTCAATCAGTTTTCAGTTTCAGTTTAGTTTTCTGCATTTTGACTCCATTGCCCAATGAATAAGGCTACCTTGTCTACGGTGTTCTTGACACCTCCAAGGAGTTTCCTTCCCTAGCTGGAGCCAATGTTAGTGTCAGTCATTTTTGCCTGGCACCAATGATCAAATATGCTTTTACCAAGTTTGTTAGGGATCTCAAGGTCAAATTTTATCATGTCACTAGGTTTTCAAAATAAAATTTGGTCACTGGTTAGCTTGTCTAGGTTTATTTATATTTTCTCAAAATCTCACATGTTAGTCGCTTACATCACTCAGATGATTGTATAACAATAAAGAGAATGTCATCATCAGTTCATTCATCACCATCAGGACTTCACTCAGTCTAATGTATTCATTTAGGTCATTAGGGTTTCAAGGTCCATTTTCATTTCATGCATAAAATCTAGCATAGGATGATTTGTGATAAGCAACTATTTTCAATAAATTTTTATGAGATTTCATAAGTGCTTCATCGTTACAGTCTCAAGGTTCCAAAAGAAAGAAGTTTCACTTTTTTTAAAAAAGGTAAAAGAAGTTTAGATTTCAAGTCTCCAAAGTGGCCAAGTTCGAAAAGAGTGCAAGTCATGTTTTGAAAAAGTATGTGGGTCCCACTTTCACTCAAAATAAGATCATATTATGCCTATAAAATCCCAAAGGTCCCAAACATATTTCATTTGCATCCTTACCTCCTTTGTTTATTGATCCCCCTTTGGTGAAAACATGGGTTTTCTAGCTAAATTTGGAAAAAATCTCATGGCATTGCGCTTTTGTGAACTGTGTTGTGCTTCTGGAGGTGGCACTATGCTTCTATGAACTACATTTCGCTTCTAGAGGTGGCATTGCGCTTCTATGAACTGTGCTGCGCTTATGTCAACGGCATTGCGCTTAGGACAGAGTGGCCTGAAACTTGCCAAAACTCACCCAAATTCCAAATCTAAGCTTGCATTCCAATTTTTCGCTCCTCTAAGCATTCAACAAGTAAGTACCATCATCTTACTTTCTCTTTTCTTTGGGGCAATGAAAATGCAAATGGTGAATTTTGTTCATCTAGGGTTTATATGAATTTCATGCTTCAAAGCTAGTGCAAATGGTGGGTTTTGTCAGATAGGACATTTCAAACTTTAAGAATTGCCATTTCATACCTCTTTGTATATATAAATCACCATATCACTGACCAAACAACTCATTTACTTTCATTTTACCTCTCCTTTTCACAAACCCTAGATCATACCTATCAATTTAAACCATTTTCCTAGTAGGATTGTTTTTAAATTCTCTTAATCATCTCCCTCTCTCATTTCACTCCATTCAAACTTCCTAATATTTCTACAACCCCTATCCATCTCCCAAAATTCCCCTATCATCATCTCCCTTCCCTAACTCCCTCATTTCATCATTTCACTCATTCCTCATTGTTTTTCCATTTTCCTGTTATCTAGGTTTTTTTATCAAAAAGGAGGGAGATTCTTCACCATTAGAAAAGAGAAAACATCATAAAGGAGGGAGGATATTGAGGTATGAGCTGACAAAATGCAATGAGATCAACTCTTCACCATTCATTAGACAGTTCTTTGAAGATGTCAGTTGCCTAGGGTTTTGTCAAAGGGTGGGTGAAGTATGTTTTCATGAGCACCTCACTAATTGGATTGCCACCAATCTGAAAGGGGAAAAAGCTATCATAGCAGCGATTGAATTAACATTCTCAGTTGCTGCCATCTCTCTTGCCACAGGGATACCAGATCATGGGGAGTATTGGTTCAAAGGCATGAGCCTAGACCTTGAGCAATACAGACCTTTCTTAAAATCACCCTACAAAGAGGCTCATTCACACATCATTCCATTCAGGTACGTGTTGGAAAAGTATGCGTCATTGATGAAGTTTGTAATGAAGTTTTTCACCTGTGAGGGAATATTTTCCAGATTGTATGGATACCACATTAGGCTACTAATGCATTTCAAAACTCTAAAACCTCTCAACATGTGTAATTACTTGTGTAGAAGTCTTATCAAAATGTCTGAGAAGGTACAAATGAAAGGCAAAGAGCATCACCCTAGCCTTTTCCATCACAGTTTAATAAAGATTGTAGTCCTCCATCAGTTGGCAGAAATGAACATAGCATGGGATACCTTCATTGAAACAACCTTGCAGTGGCATGAAACTACTTCATCAAGTCGTCACCAAGACACATCAACATAGCATGTGGAGGTAGGGTCATCAAGAAAATTAGAGGAGGTTCCCAAGGCACCTTAACCCGAGGTGACCAGAATATATCAGAGAGGAAAAATGCTTGTGTTTGCTTCTCAAGTTGAGAAAAGGGCCAAGCCTTCTACATCAGCACAACAGAGATCGCATTTACAGGATGAGGCACTAATTGAACATGATTTTGAATTAGTTGACTTGGAGGCAGCAGATGAACCTTCAAACTTGCAACAAATTATCAAAGAGAAGGGTTGGACTTCAGAGGGGAGGACTTGTACCTTATGCTTTCATACAGTTAATCAAGGAGCAGTTGCAATTATTTTTTAGGAATACCTGTGAAGTGAGTTTGTGGTGTTGTTTCCTTTCTATGTCAGTTTCTAATTAATGAATGCATCTCTCTTAACATGTTTTTCTTTCCTCAGTGATTTTCCTTACAGTTATATAGGCAGAATTCTTTTTATTCAAAATTTTGTTTATCTGGAAAATCATGTCTGTGTATTTCTTCTTCTAGATTAATGAATTTATGGTAATACATGCTCATTATGATTTCTTAAGATTTCAGTCCCTACACTACATTGACCAAACATTAATCCATCACAAGACATTGTTATATCGCTCCTCCTTATGTATGCTATTGCAAACCCTTGAGACCTTAACCTAATTGATTTTTCTCATCCCTAGTCCAACAACCTAAAAACCCTAAATTTTCAAAAACTCAACCAAAACTATTATATCTAGCCTAAAATTCATTTATTTTCCAGTCATTGACTGTGAAAATCTTAGAGAGATCCCTCTCTAGTTTAGCAGCGCTAGTTGCTGAACTGCAAGTGGTTTGAAGTTACCTCTTTCGATCTCCTTCTCAACCTGGGACATTGTAGGGGCTAACACAAGGGAAGGTGAACCACTCACCATGTACATTGTGCATCTATAGGGGAAGGTGAACCACTCACCATGTACATTGTGCATCTATAGGGGAAGGTGAACCACTTACCCTATGGTATCTCATAGATCAATAAGTACCCCAAATCTTCAAGAGCTCCTAGAGCTCTATGTTCCATCTTAACCAAAAATCCCTTCATATAGGGGATAGAGCCAGGATTCTTTTCGAAAATCAAGACTAGATCTAGGTGATGATATTGTTGACTGAATCGTCAATGGAAGACTCAAAGCTCCATCCAAGAGCATATAGATGTGTTCACATCTTTCTATAGACCTACTGATTTAAAACATAGATATTAGAAGTACTTTGCAATCATATGCTTCTTTCATATCATGATGAAGAAAATATTTAATTGTTCTTACTCGCTCTTGCTCAGGGAGACCACAAGCCTAAGCTTGTCTTTCCAGAGTGCGAAGTGTCCATATGGAAGCTTGCTCATCATAAGATCCATACACTTAGTAGATAATTTAACGTAATCAAACATGCCATAATTTTGGTAGTGTTCTTCCATAAACAGTAAATTCATTCATTGTACCATATAAAGTGGTAGTTATTGTTAATATGTAAAATATAGGATTCTCTGAATCCTATTCTAAAATATACAACAATTTTTGCATGAATGGTTGTTGTGGAGTTTATTTAAATGGCCATGATGGTTTTTTTTGTGCATTCTCTTTCAAAGTAACTGACTTCAGTCCTTGAGAGTGGACCTCAAAAGATATGGCATACAGCCGGACTAGAAACTCTCTGTAGTGCACTATCAAAATAAGTAGTTATTCATAAAGTGTCTTCATCATTTTATTGGGAAGACAATATCAACTTCATAGCTCCCTCTGAATATCGAGAAGGGTAACTTGTCTAAAACATAATTATCGAACTATCTTCAATATGCTATTAATCCAAGGATTATATAGTTTCTTCTGAAGATTTGCTTCAATCATGGGCTTCCCATATTATTAAGAAGCTTAATATCAAATAAGATCATTCTGAGGATCTTCTTCAACACAGTTGACTGATCCTTCATAGCTATATGATTTTTACCAGCGTATCAATTTACTCGATCCATGATAAGGAAGAGCTTTTCTCATTCAGATATCCATGTCTATAAAAATATCCTTCATAAGATTTTGGCATAATGTAACCAAGGTGCCAAAATCATAATCTTTTTCTCCTTATGATCAAGAAATCACAGAATTTGTTTCTGTCTTCAAAGTATTTATACTAATAGAGGTTGATATAAAGATATGTTCTATAGTGCCATGCACTTCTTCTCCTGTGCTCGTGGGTTAACTGGTGATAATAATATCAATCGCACATCTCTCACAAGAGTATTCATCATCATTCCAATCTTGACACCATCTAAGATAGTACCCAAATTACCTTTAAATACAAGAGACAACCTACAGAGTTCCTTATGATGAATCAGAGTGCTGAATGTGCAGTCGTCTCAAGCCCAAAAATAAAAACGAGTCTCCTGAACCGGTTTCATAATCAAAAGAAATACCCCATGGACAAACTTGTCTTGAAAGGGAGGAGTCTAGGACTTGATGTTAATATTTTCAGTTTCATGTAAGTTAGATGTATTCTTGTTCATGGGAAACTTGATATAATGATCATCGGAACTTTGAAGTCCAACATAGATGTGACAATGAGCTAGTCAGCACAGACTTTTCAATAGGCCAATATCTATAATTTGAATCCTTTGAGATAACCATTCAAACTGGTTATTACCTTCTAGGGTCACAGGAATTTGATGATCCACAAAAAGGAGAATATCTTAACACCATCTTCTTTAGCTAATGAGTAGATATATTCTGAAATAAACCCTGAACTGCTTCACCCAGTGATAAAAACCCTAGAAGAAGAAGAAGGGTGATTATCTTACATCATCCAGACTTGAATTTGGCTACAAAATAGGCTTAACTTGGCTACAAAATAGGCTTAACGAGGCATTAAGAAGTCTCCATAAAGGTTTATGTGAGGATGAGTAGAATGGTAAAATATCTACATAGATGGTCAAATGGCCCTGCATATTATGAGATGATTTGTTATTATTATTAAGTATCTTGATTTTGGCTAGGGAATACTTAGAGAACTTAATCATGTGACTCTCAAGTGTAGTTACAATAGGTTAATTTAACCAAGAAAGAAATGAAATTGAATACAACTACACAAGTAAAAACTCAAGATTTACGTGGTAAAACCCTGACAAGGTGTCTTGGAAACATCCACGGGGCAAGGGATTGGAACTTCTATTAAATCAATAAATGATTCTCCTTACAATAGTTCAGGCATTCACCATAGTTTTATAAGAGCCTCCTTGGTTACATAATTGTTGTTTCAATATAAAACTAACTTGTCAATAACTAATATATTTTTACCCAAATTTACATAATTAGTTGTCAATTTCCAACAAACTCCACCTTGACAACAATTTTCCTAATCCCTTGCCCATGCCCATTCACCATCTCTTCTACAAGCCAAGAGAAGCTAAATACCATCGCAACTTCTCTATTGTAACTGGCTTTGTGAATATGTCTGCACAATTCTCCCTTGTATGGACCTTTTGAAGAGCTACTTTTCCGCCATCAATCACATGTCTCATAAAATGATACCTTACATCAATGTGCTTGGTTCTATTGTGATAAGAAGGATTTGTAGCCAAGTGAATAGCACTCTGACTATCACAAAGTACATTCACTTTCTCCTGCGTCCTTCCAATCTCATCAAGTAGACCCTTTAACCAGATTGCTTCTTTACTGGCATCTGAAACAGCTATATATTATGCTTCAGTAGTGGACAACACAACTGTTTCTTGAAGCTTTGACAACCAACTAATTGCTTCACCTGCAAGAGTAAAGAGATAACCTGTAGTAGATATTCTTTTGTCCAAATCACCTGCATAATCAACATCTGCATATCCGCAAATAGATCCTTCACTACCATTAAAGATGATGCAATGGTCACTTGTGCCTCTTAGATATCGAAGCACCCATTTCACCTCATCAATGTTCTTCACCTGGATTTGCCATGAACCTACTGACAACTCCAACTGCATGTGAAATGTCAGGTCCTGTAGATACTGTTGGTACCATCACATGACCTCCTTTTTCCTCCTAAAACATATCATTTGCCTATTTCTTTCCATCATATATCTCTCAGATCCCTTGAAAATTGATTAGTTAATAGTCCTATAGTTATTAAAATGCATTAAAATTGATTTAGGAGTTTTATGTTAACGAATTAGGAATTTTTGGTAAAAATGGCTACAGGAAGTTCCAACATCCTGTAATTGGTTCATTGTTTGACATGTGGCATGACAGCTAGGCTAGAGCGAAGGGTAGGGATGAAAAGTAGAATGTCCAAGCATGGACGAATACCTATCCTACAGCAAAATCGACCCTCCTACATGCGCGGTCAACGAAGGTCAAAGTATAGCATGTTGGCGACAAAGGCAGCAACAACAAAGCATTCTAAATTGATTTAGTTTTGTTCCTTTTTGAAATCAGTTTAGGATAGAAACATTTAAAAATCACGACATGGTAAAAGCGGAAACAGCCACATCATGAATGTACATTCGTTTTCGAAATGTAAGGGTTCTAAAAACATATGTAAAGACAGTTCTGGATAGTCAGTAGTTGGTTATCGTTGTTTCATTTGAAAACAGAGTTTGAACTTAATATCAAAGACATAATTGCAGTCACGATCTTTTCCTTGTTGCGTTGATTTGATAATCGGTTGATCACAATCTAGTATACCTCTGGAACGCGGACGGTCCCTGCGTTAACTTGGTATACTGTCATTTTATTTTCATTCGCAACTTAGGGTATTAAATGATATGCACAGTAATTAGAATTGGTTGTTGACTTCAATAGAATGCGTATGGTTTATGTTTATGATAGCACTTGAACAGTTCATCATTGAGATCGTGAATTGTATCCTGTAAGGGATTCGATCCCTTGTTGTCTTTTAAAGCAATGTCATGAACTCTGTTATCATTTCAAAGTATGCTTACGATTTCTGTACGTTTTTATCTTGCATGAATGTTAGTGAATGCTAAGTATTTGCTGAACAGGGGTTTTATGCATAGTGTCTCTGTAAGGGGATTGAAATCTTGGTTTGCAGTGATACATAGTGTTTTAATCTGGTAAATGAATTGAATGACAGTGTTGTAATTAGGTAGATTAACAGAGTGACCTAAGTGTTTGGGTGATAGGTAACATACCTAAATCTTCCGTAAAGAAGTCCTGTGACCTACCATCATAACCGCTTAGCTAATAATCCTTTATGTCTATATACTTTAGACGCATGCCTCTAAGTCTACGCATCCTGGTCGATAATAAATATAGCCTAGTCTAGCACCCTAGACAGGACACTACATTTTGAAGCCGTTGTCGGGGAGGCGTACTTAAAGGATTTAAAAAGAAAAAAGAAAAAATCAATAAACAAAAATAAGCAAAAACACAGTTAGAAATCATGTTCATTTATGCCTAGATTTAGAGACAGTCAGGGTAGATTCATAAAAACCCCCCACCATTCAAAAACTAACCCATCATCATCAGGAGCAGACTCTTTAAGGAATTCAACACCAGCTAAGGAAGTCATCATACAAGCATTAGAGGATAAACAAAAGTCAGGACAGAGACTTACTCTCATCGAAAGGCAAACTTTATTAACACATAAATCGCAGAAGAAGGACTTTCCTAGGTCTTCCACACAAGGAGAAAGTAGCACAGTGACCGAACAATCTTTCTTTAATCTCCTCTTTAAAACAAGTGACACTGACACAGAGAAACCTATTAGAATGGATGAGGAAGGAGATGGATCAGTACCACATCAAGGACATAGAGACGAAGAAGAGTCAACTTTTCTGTTTCCTATACATGAACAACAAGAAGATGATGAGATCAAAATGAAGAACATACCTCCATCCGTGCTACCAAACTTTTATGGTATGGCTTCAGAAGATCCAGACTCATTCTTGTTCGAGTTTGACATTGTATGTCGAACCTATGGCTATACAGATGATGCCCATAGGCTTAGACTCTTTTCAGCGACATTAAAGGCATCAGCCTTAAGATGGTTCATGAGGCTTGGTGAGCATGCTATAGTTGATTGGGATGGCATGAGAAGAATATTTCTAAGGAAATATCAACCTTACTGTAGATCCAAAGATTCTAAAGATGATATCTTTAGAATGAGCCAATAAGAGGATGAAACCTTAGAGGAATACTTAGAACGGTTTGTCTACAACTTACAAAAATCGAAACAACGAACTATGCCTCTTGATCTGATCCGCACAATATTCTTGAAAGGCATCCGAGAGGAATACATGGATGATATTAACTTGATGGGCAAAGGTGACATTTCTGCTTTACCCTTTGAAGAAATCGCTGAGTTATGCGAAAAGTATTCAAGGAGCAAAGCTAAAAAGGGAAAAAGAACCCTGTCATCCAAAGTCACAAAATCTGCCTCAGCAAGTGTCACAAGGGCTGAAATAGGGAATATGTTAGAAGAGTTTAAAACAAATCTGTTAAGAACCCTAGGGAACCAAATTGACACTCTAAAAGCTAAAAAGAAACAAGAAGCTGAAGATCAAATAATGGCTATTTTCTGCCCAAAATGCCGGAAGAAACATGCATTAAAAGACTGCCCACTAGAAAACATCCAAGTTTGTGCTTTCTGTACTGAACATCATGATATGTTTACCTGTCCTAAAGTTAAGGTTTTGCAGAACTGTAATATGGCAGCTAATGCAGAGATGGAAAATGTGTATTACATGGGCACAAAGAGACCATGGCAGCCAAGGCCAGCACCTCAAGGTATGTTTCCAAATCAAAATTTGCAATTTCCTATAAATGATCAAATGTATGCACAGAATTCATGGAATGTACCCATGCCATGGCAGCACCAAAACCACCCACAGCAACAATGGAGACCATCTCAACAGTACTCTCAGTCTTATCATATATATCCTCAATCATACCCACCGTATTCACAACCATATCAACAATATCATCAACCGTATTCATCACATTCTCAACCATATCAGCAGTATCCTCAGCAAGTTGTTTATCAGCCTCAACCTACTCAACAAGCATTGCCTGCTCCTCCACCAATAAATCCACCACAACTACAATTTCCAGCTAACTCACAACCTTCCAAACCTACTCAAATTCCTGCTCAAACTGTCCCAAATCCAAATAATAGAGCAGAGAGGCCAGCCTACAATGTAGAAGAGGGAACCTCATATCCCACACTACCCTTGCAAAATATCAACTTGAGGTTTGGTAGGGTACTCCAAAAAGATTCTCCAATAACAGATAAGTGAGAAGAAAACACAGAAAATGAAAATGAAATGCAAATCCAAGGAAATCAAACGATGATACCAGAGATAAGCAAATGAAACCATTGCATCCACCTTTTCCAGACCGATTGGTCCAAATCAAACCTCCACTATCTATACCACAGTTTGATGTCTTAGATGAGCTCAAAAATGTCTACATAAAAATTCCGCTACTGCAAGCTATAAAAGACATTCCCATATACACTAAAGCCATCAAAGACATGTGCCTCAAGAAGCCTGCTAGAAAAAGGATTGATCCTCAAACCATTCATGTTATAGGACATTTAGCAGGCTTTATGACCAATACCATATCCATAGAAAAGTATGTTGATCCTGGCATTCCCAAAGTGACCACCATCATTAACAACATACAAATTCCAAACACTTTGATAGATCTTTGGGCCGCAATTAATGTCATGACTCTTGAAACCATGAGAACACTCCAGCTTACAAATTTGCAACATAAAACAATTGTTCTCGAACTAGCTGATAGGTCTAAAGTGATTCCTGAAGGGATTTCGGAAGACATAATTGTCTCACTGGACTCTTGGGAGTAT
>APFE030594613.1:88875-108110 GCA_000404065.3 Pinus taeda | reverse complement strand
GCCACATGGGTACTTAGGTATCAAGGTGCTCGAGGTTCCTGTGCCATTTGTTCAATCATCCACGTCATCCATAACTCCGGTCAAACAGGGGCAAGATCCGGTCAACGAAGGTAGCTAACGGTGATGCGTGAGCTGTTTGGTCACGTCAGCTCAGATGGTGGCTTGCCCGTGTTTTGCAGGACGTGGGGAACATAATCTAATTTTGGATTTAATCCCCATGACGACCAGGACCTCCAGCTCACCCACGCAGGCTCATGACGTGTTTATTTAGTTTTAATTGCACATGAAAGTTTGTTATTTTCCGTTTTTAGCAGCACGCATAGGCCATCCTTCAGATGCCTATAAATATTTGCGTCTGCGTACGCTTAAGGGACTTTTTATTTGCTGTATGTTTGTGAACTTGTTGTAATTTTTGAGCATTTCCAAAACTCTGTTTTTATAGTGCTGTTCTAGCACTCTTAACTGTGAATTTCTGCATATGGAGAAATAGAACCAGTGCTATTTTGGAGCTTTCAAAACTTTGAGTCTTCTTGGGTTATGTGAATGGAGGGCCCCTGTTCATACTAGCCTTGTATAGTATTTTCATGTTCAGCATTTTCTTTTCTTGATCTATAAACAGCATGATTTACTTCATTTTAATGCATTTTGGATCCTTTCTTTAAGCTGATCAGCATTGCTCTTTTGCAGGTTTTTGACCTGGGATTATTAATGTGTTTTTGTGTTTGCTTTGCATCTAGTGGTAGTTTCAGTTGACAGATTTAAAGCTGCTGCTCCTTACTTTATTTCATAGCTAGTTTTTAGTTTTAATTTTCAAAACTGTCTGCTAATATATGAATGGTCTCTTACTATAAATTGTTTATCTCTTAGAGATCAGAATATTAATCACTTGCAGCTGGCTTTGGGTGCTTTTTAAACTAATATTTAGCTACTCTCTAATCGTGCTTTACACAGTACTATGTGATATAGGCAGAGAGTTAGAAAGAGCAAAATATTATCACTAGTCTTTAAAGTAGATTTTCTCATTTTTATCAGTTATTAGACTCACTTTTAGCTACTTCTTAATTGTGTCTTACACAGTGCTATGTGTTAGAGGCAGAGAGTTAGGAAGAGATAACCATTATCATTGGTCTTTTAAGTGATTTTCTTATTTTTGCAGCAGCATGAATGGTGTCTAATACCATTAGAAAGTGGTTCTTTGTTTTCAGTTTATTTTAATTCATTTCCTTCAAAGCCTTCCTTTTCAGCAAATAGTTAGAAATCACTAATCACACACCCTCACTCACTTAGAATTCACTCCACACACACCATCACTCATTTGTTTATAAATACATCACTCCATCTTAATCACGAACAACACCCCCAAACGACAAAAAGCTTTAAGAGGTTGCTTAAGTACATATAGTACACCTTCACTTCATTAGCTTACGAGCCCCGGGTTGACAATTAATGATATCAATTTAGGAATACTAAATTGACCAAACACCTGATATAGACGAAGACTGTAGGATTTGGAGGCTCCAGATCAACGACGGAGAAATGATCCAATGGACGATCAGATTCAATAGGGAAATAGTCTGAGTCACATGAGATTTGAGGTCCGGTATGACCGATGAGTTGGTAGAGGAATCAGTTTCGCGGGCGATCTTGGAGCAACGAAAATAATGACCATTCAAAGAGAACTGACACTCAGTTCGTGAGGAAACATGTGGTCACCTCTCTGTGAAGCGTTACATAGTGATGATGACACAGAGTAGGGAAATTCAAGCAGATAGAGGCAGGAGATCTAGGGAGCCGGGAAGTGGAAACGAATAGTCAGGGAGCGGATTAGCTTTAAGCCACAAACAGATAGAGAGTAAGAGAAGCAGGTAGAAAGAGAGAGAAGCAGGAAGCTGAGAGGTGATAGAGAAGCAAATTGCAAAGAACAGAGAAGCCGAGCTAACCTGCAGAGCAAATGTAGCATCGAGCAAACAGAGAGAGTTCGAGAGTCTGTGAACTCTAGAGAAGGCTTGAGAGCTTCAAACAACTCTTCTGTGTATACCTGTCAGGTATTGAGTACCAAATTGGACTCATACCAATGAGACCAATTGAGGTCAAGATTCAATAAGGGGAGTCTGTGTACTCTAGAGACTTGGGGGATCCAAGTACAACCCTACTGATCATCATCCATTAAGTGAGACTCAAATTGAGCTCATTATTGTAAAAACTCTGCTTTTAAGACACAATAGAAAGGCCACCATTGAAGTCTGGACCAGGAGAAGTAGCCCAGGAGGATTGGGTGAAATCCTTATTAAGCTTGTTGTGTTTTATGTGTTTGCTTACTGTGTTCTCTTACTGTTTTAATGCCTGTGTATTTCGCAATCTTATCGATCCGTTGCATAAAATAACATAGGCACACCCCAGCACATGAGTCTGTAATACCTTCATTAATTCTCTAAGGTCATTTACGAGTGATTTTAGATCAATACTAATTTGAACACTTGGTTTTGAGTAGATCTACTTATCCATGCCCTAACTCAACTATCTAGGATTTAATTTTAATTCCAATAAGGAAATTTCTATCTATTAACAAATACACAAGGGTTGCCTCTATTTCAATGAATATATATATATATATATTTATATATATTTTGACAACTTTTTCCCTCTAGTTTGCCCATTTAGCAGTACTTCATAATGGAGAGACACTCTAATCATTTGTTAGCTTAGAAAGAGAATGTGCATTGATTACCGAGCACTAAATAAGATAACGATAAAAAATCATTATCCTCTTCCTCGCATAGATGATCTATTAGATCAATTGAAAGAAGCTGTTTACTTTTCCAAGTTAGACTTGCATAGTGGATATCATTAGGTGAGAGTTGCAGAGCAAGATGCATGGAAGACTGCTTTCAAAACAAAGCACGGATCGTATGAGTGGTTGGTTATGCCTTTTGGCTTAACTAATGGTCCTGCTACTTTCATGAGAGTAATGAATGATGTACTCAGACCTTTTCTTGATGATTTTGTTATTGTATATTTGGATGACATCCTTATATTCAACAAAACGTGGGAAGAACATTTAAAGCATGTTAAGCAGACCCTAGATGTTTTGAAAAGAGAAAATGATTATGTTAAACTCTCAAAATATGAATTTGGCTAAACATCTTTGAATTATTTGGGACATATAGTAGGGGGTAGTGAATTGAAGATAGATCCTCTAAGGTTGCAGTCATTGTAAACTGGCCTAAACCCAAATCTGCTACAGAAGTTAGAATCTTCTTAGGAGCAGCACAATATTGGAGAAATTTCATTTCTAACTTTTCCTTAATTGCAACTCCCTTACATGCTTTAACAGGATCGAACAAGGTGTTTCAGTGGGGAGGCAAATAACAGAAAGCCTTCGACACCTTGAAAGAAAAGATTAGTACAACACCAGTACTAGCACTGCCCGATCTTCAAAGACCATTTGAGATTCAAATGGATGTTAGTGACTATGCCATGGGAGTAGTGTTGATACAACACGGTAAACCCATATGTTATCATTTTGAGACATTTAATTTTGCAGTAGTTAACTATCCCACATACGATAAAGAATTGTATGCATTAGTACAGAGTGTGAAAAAGTGGAAACATTATTTAATGGGCAAAGAGACAGTTATACATACTGATCATCAACCACTTCAATATCTACACTCCCAAACTAAGTTGCAGCAATCAAGGCATTATAGATGGATGGGTTTTCTACAACAATTTCATTTAATCATCAGATATAAAAAGGGCATACACAATAAAGTTGCAGATATGTTATCTAGAACAATTATAAATGCATCTACTATACTTAAGCATAATTCAGTATTGCATGAGAGCTACATTGAACAATATGCTCAAGATATAGATTTTAAAGATGTGTATGCAACTTTAAGTCAAGGAAAACGAGTAGAAGAATTGGATTATCATGTTAAAGATCGACACGTGTATCATTTTCGGAAGCTATGCATTCCACAAACTAAAAGAGTAAAGATAATTCGAGAAGCACACACTTCTTTAATATCAGATCACTTTGGTGTAAGTAAAATAGTTTCACAACTACAAAGATTTTGTTATTGGCCGAAAATGAATGAGACAGTTTCTAGATATGTAAGAGGATGTACCATGTGTGCTAAAATCAAGCCCAACAATGGAAAAGTAGGCATGTACACTCCACTACCAATTCCTTCGCATCCTTGGGAAAGTGTTTCCATGGACTTTATTGGAGGACTGCCTAAATCTAGGAAAGGTCATGACTATTTATGTGTTTTTGTGGATAGCTTCGGAAAAATGTGTATGTTGATACCTTGTAACAAACAGATTATAGCTGAACAAACTACAAAGTTGTTCTTTCAGCATGTATGGGTTCATTTCGGATTACCCACTTCCATTATATCTGATCGAGACACCCAATTTGTTGGGAAGTTTTGGTCGAGTCTGTGGGAACTGATGGACATCAAACTGAAGAAGAGCACAACTTTTCATCCACAGAGAGATGGCCAAACATAAGTGGTCAACATGACAGTGATCCAGTTTCTTGGAGGCTATTGCAGCAAGCATCCCAAACTTTGGGATGAACATTTATGTTATGCGCAGCATGCTTACAACCGAGCTAAACATTCTTCTACATATAGATCTCCTTTTGAGACTTGTTTTGGTTTCATACCAAGGTCTCCCTTGGATTTTGTCTTTGGTAAAGACATAGCAGTTGATGGACACGGTGATGTGGAATAAGGCAACCAAGTTCATTGAACAAATCGGGGAGATTCACCAGGCAGTACAGGAACAGCTGGAAAAGAGCCAAGCCAAGTACAAGGCAAGACATGACAAGCATCGAATGGAGCATAGTTTCCAAGTTAGTAACCAAGTCTGGCTGTATATTAGCAAAGACAGAATGTAAGGTGAAGGTAAAAATCTAAAGCCAATAAGGTATGGACCTTTCAAGATACTTGAGAAAATTGGGGAGAATGCTTTTTGCCTTGATTTACCAGCTTACATGCACATCTACTTAGTTGTTAATGCAGACAGCTTGAGACTATTTGAACCTTCATTAATTGAAGATCCCAAAGAGCCAAGTCAATTGCCTTCTATTGATGATCTGTTACCTGAATATCTCACACAGTTCTTGACAGGAAGGTGAGGACGACGTGTAGGGGAGATGTTGAGTACCTCAAGATTGGACTCAAGGGTTCAAAGCCAAGCAGTGAAAAGTGGATAGAGATTGGACAAGTGAGACGGCTATACCCTCACTTAGTCGATGCTTGAAAACCAACTTTTGGAGGTCTAAAAGCTTTTTCAATGGGAAGGCCATGATTCGAATTGGATCCTTAAAGTTTCCCGAACTCTGTAAAAACTCATGCGAAGTTTCAAAGTCTTATGGACGTCAAGCTTATCAGAAATAACCTCTAAACAATGGAAATTTGTGGTCAGCACGGAGCAGAGAGGACCCTCGGTCAAAGCATACAGATCGTTGGCCCATGGTAACTGCGCGCTGGCGCAAATTGACAAACGGGAGGTCAAATCCAGAAACAGAGGTAGTTTCTAATACATGATTAGAAACAGGAGGTCAAATTGCTAATCGCATATAGCAGGGCGCCCCCCTCAGTGAAGGAAAGCCCCCAAGTGCTTGGTCATGAGGAAAGCAATAAAATCGTACAGAAATCGTTGATTCTGCCAGAAGGCGGGTCCCGTGCTAAAACCGGCAGGATATTGGAAGGGCTTCGAGCGATAAGCGGGTTCGACCAAGTCCCGACCGATGCCATACACTGGGTGACACGTGTCCGACATATAAGAGAGAAAACCGCTCACATCGGACGTGTAAAGCTCATGCTACTTACCTGCCCTATATGGATGGAGACCGTAGGATCTGGAGGCTCCGGATCAACGACAGAGAAATGATCCAATGGATGACTGGATTCGACAGGGAAAGAGGCTGAGTCAAATGAGATTTGAGGTTCGGTATGATCAATGAGTTGGCAGAGGAATCAATTTCATAGGCAATCTTGGAGCAACGAAAATAACAACTATTCAAAGAGAACTGACACTGAGTTCGTGAGGAAATAGGTGGCCACCTCTTTGTGAAGTGTTACACAGTGATGATGACGCAGAGCAGGGGAATTCAAGCGGACAAAGGTAGGATATCCAGGGAACCGGGAAGCGGAAATGAACAGTTAGGGAGCGAATTGGCTTAAATCCATGAACAGATAGAGAGTAAGAGAAGCAGGAAGAAAGAGAGAGAAGCAGAAAGCCGAGAGGTGAGAGAGAAGTGAATTGCAGAGAACATAGAAGCTGATCTGACCTGCAGAGCAAAGGAAACATTGAGCAGATAGAGACAGAGAGAGTCCGAGAGTCTGTGAACTCCAGAGAAGGCTTGAGAGGCTCAAACAACTCTTCTGTGTATACCTGTCAGGTATTGAGTACCAAATTGGACTCATACCACTGAGACCAGTTGAGGTCGAGATTCAGTAAGGGGAGTCTGTGTACTCTAGAGACTTGGGGGATCCAAGTACAATCCTACTGATCATCATCCATTAAGTGAGACTCAAATTGAGCTCATTATTGTAAAAAATCTGCTTTTAAGACACAATAGAAAGGCCACCACTGAAGGCTGGACCAGGAGACATAACCCAGGAGGATTGGGTCAACTCCTTATTAAGCTTGTTGTGCTTTATGTGTTTTCTTACTGTGTTCTCTTACTATTTCAGTGCCTGTGTATTTCGCAATATTATGATCCGTTGCATAAAATAACATAGGCACACCCTAGCACATGAGTCTGTAATACCTTCATTAATTCTCTGAGGTCATTTACAGGGGATTTAAGATCAATACTAATTTGAACACTTGGTTTTGAATGGATCTACTTATCCATGCCCTAACTCAACTATCTAGGATTTAATTTTAATTCCAATAAGGAAAATTCTATCTATTAACAAAATACACAAGGGTTGCCTCTATTTCAATAAATCTATATATATATATATTATATATATATATATATAGTATTATATTATATATATATATATATATAGACAACTTTTTCCATCTAGTTTGCCCATTTAGCAGTACTTCATAAGGGAGAGACACTCTAATCATTTGTTAGCTTAGTATAGTAGTAACTCACTTATATACCATTATGATGCCTAAAATTTGATAACAATATGATTTACACAAGTTCAATAACTGATATCATTTGTCTCATGTTTAATTCTTGATACGGTTGTATATTCCTTGATTGCATTCATATAACTTTTAGATAATTCAACTAGGTTTCTAACATGTCTAAACACTACCTCTTGATTAATATGCTCATAAACTTGTTAAACCTTTGAAAATTCCAACTATTGATTTATATAAATCTTCTTATAACTCCAATGCAAATTGTAAGACTTACCAAAATATAACACTCTTTTTGTAAATTTTACTAATTATTTATTTGATTTCCTTAGTCAAAATATTAATCCAAATAATATACTTTACATTTCTCACTTATTTTTCTTTGGCAAATATTTTTTAATAATAATTATTATATAAAGAATTATAAGATATTAGTTTTACAAAAAAATTCACAAAGTTCAGCAACTGAGAAATTAGTCAAGTGTCTTTACCATGAAAGAATGATGTTGTGTGAGCTCGAAGCGAAGGAATACATGAAGATTGTTCGGTTTTTGTGGGAATTTGAAGAACACGGCTACATTGCTCCCTGGCACCTTTTCTTTCCTCTTAAATCAATTTTACCTAGGGGTTAAGCAAGATTAGAGGTGGCGGTCATATGATTCGTGGTATTGGCCTGCCACCTGATCTTTGGCCCGGACCTCTGTATATTTTTCCTCATGAATTCTATCCTGAACTTGGATTCATCCTCTTTTGGCACTGCTATTGAATTGGCCCATGTGCTCTTCACCGGTATGTTCGTAATTATGTTTTTCTAGTGCATCAACTACTTTCAAAATCTGCCAGCGTCATAGTATGTTCAATTCTGGTTTCAGTCATACATGTCTAGTTCTGAATCCTTAAGCTGGTGGGGGAAAACTAAAAGTTTTTTCAAAGATCCATTATCATTTCAAAACCATGTTCTGATTTTAGTCTCAGGATCGGATCATGGTGGTGTGTGTATGAGATATATTGTTGCTGCATTATCTGCTCAGAAGTGTCTTCCTGAGGTAGTTTCTGGTGACAGAAAATTTTGAATTTTTTGGTTTTCCGTTTCTGTTAACTGGAAAATACTTGGCCACCTACTCTCTTTGATCTATGTTTAATGCCCGCAGTCACTTCCCCTATTTCTAAGAGGTTTGAAAATATTGCTTCAAATCACCTGACTAAAGGGAAGTTTCTGGGTTCTCAACCTTACGTCACTAGCTGATTTTCCCCTTTTCATCATTTAGTGCCCATCCTTTTCCAAACTTTTTAGTACTGCTTTCTTTCTCTATTTTGGGTCCTTTTCCCTTTTGATATAAAACCTGGAGGTACTTGGTACACTTGCATATCTTTGGTGGATCTTTTCTTGGAGTTGGATAAATTGTATCTGTCCTCTTGCATGGACATTCCATCAGATCATTTCACGGCTTCGACATTGGTTCGTGCAACCATTGAAGCATAAAACCTCCACGTCAGCCAGTCTGCAAAATCTGAATGGGCAGCCAAGTTGTATGCTGCATCATTCCCTCTTCCCAGCAGGGACAATCCTTCGAAGGTGGAAGACCTGAATCTCGGCCAAAAAATCGTCCCAACCGTCCAATCAAAACCTCCCCCCCCCCTTGATGCCATCAATCTGTATGGGCCTCTACTTCTTGATAGAATAACTAGCCTGCAAAAGAGAGCTTTGGTGGGTCGCTGGTTCTTTCTGACTATGGAGGAGGTGCAAATTAGAGAATGGATTACTGCTCGATGGGCTCCCTTGCTTGGCTATTCCCCTACCATTGTTCGATTGATGAAAAATTGGTATAGTTTCCATTTCCTCCGAGACCGAGATTTGGAATTCATTTTCTCTAGGCTGTGGGTTCGGGATCGTAGTTTTTTGGCGTTATACAGGTGGTATATTGGTTTTAATCCCCTCAGAAATACTTCGCAAAACAATTATATCTGGTTGAAGTTGCGAGGTTTGCCCATCGATCTATGGACTAAAGAAACAATGGGGAAAAAAGGCAATGCGGTTGGAAGATTCATATATGCGGATCCTAGATGCATTGGCGCTAAGGATAAGCGTGTTGCCTGGATTCTTATAGATAAAGCATATAGGGGAGGATTTCCGGAGCCGATTGATCTAAATTGGAACATATCTTTCGTTCGTCAGCATTTGGATTACTGGGGAGTACCATTCAGGTGCTCAGCGTGCCACAAAATGGGTCATCTTCTCCAGTAATTCCCTCGGCGGTCCGCCGTCAGACATCACAAAAGGTCCCTTCCAAAGAAATTTGTCGGTAAAGCAAATGCAGGTGTTGATAAGGTTCTGCCTCTTTATGATGATCCCTTTCACTTTTCTTTTGTTCCCTTTTCTCAGCTCTCTCCTCTTGAAGGTCGGTCCATGGATAAACCTTCCCATCAGTTTCGTGCCCGATCATTATCAACGGGCCCTTCTGGGTGGGATGTTTCTATGGGATGTCATCCTCGGTCTGCTCACACACCCAAACCTCTTTTTCGGTCTAACAATGATCGCTTTTCTTCCCGGTTGGACCACCCTTTATCTCCCCCTCCTCCGGTTCCTTTCCATGATTCAGCCGTTCCCCTTCCCCCTCGGATTGAAATCCCATCAATGGCTGGCCCTTCCTCTTCTATTCATTACATTTCATCTTCCCCTCGTTCCCTGGTCGCCTGTCCCTCCCATTCCAGTGATATCCCACCCTCTTCTACTCTGAAAGCTTACTATAAAGGAAAAGAGATACACTCACTCCTTTCAACTCCCCGGGATCCTCTGAACATAACTCCTTTGACTGTGATCTCGACCTTCTGCTAAAAAAGGCTACACTTAACTTGGAACCTCTTACCATATACAAGCCTGATTGCTCCCCGTCCCTTGTCATAAGCCCTAATTCAGCTAGCAACATAACGGTTCGACGTAAAGAGAAAAGGGGAAGTAAGCACTTTTGCGACAGACTGGGTAGAAAGGAATCGACTTCAAGAAATCTCAATCTTATTGATGTTCCTATAACCGACATTGTTTCAGATGATCTTTCTCTTTCTGGGCCTCTTAGAGCATGTCGGCCCCTTGTGGTCTGAAATGAATAATATCTTGTCTATGAACATCCAGGGCCTGGGTGCAAACCCAAAATTTATGGCCCTAAAGGACCTATTTCGGTCCTCTAATTCTAGACTGCTTCTAATTCAGGAGACGAAGCATGAGGGTTCTCAAACCATTTCATATTTCAGGAAAATGCTCCCATCCTGGTATATGGTAGCTACAAATTCCAATGGTTTATCTGGTGGTTTGGCAGTATTATGGGACCCTAGATGGATCAAAGCGGTAGCTTTCCAATGTTTTGTTGGCATTCTTATTCTGGCTCACTTTAGAGATTGTCCTGCGCATGTCCACATCCTAAATCTATACGCCCCATATCGGAACCGGTTTCCATTTTGGGAAAAAATTTTGTCTTCATAATTTTTTGACATAGATTCCCTTTTGATTGCTGGAGATTTCAACTACACTCTATCTAACAATGAGGTCTGGGGAATGGCAGGAAAATGGATCCTATTGGATGTATGATTCAGAATGCCATTATCCAATATAACTTCATCGACATCCAACCAGTCTGTCAAGGGCCTACTTGGGATAATGGCCGAACAAATGACTCCTTCATGGCTAAGAGACTTGATAGATTCATAGTTCATGGTAAGTTGATTGAGATATTGGGCTTTCTAATTATGAAGATCTATCCGGTGTATATATCTGATCATCACCCCATCATTATTCAGTGGAAGAATTCGAGTTGCAGACTGGGTTATCCTTTTAAATTCAACAGAACGTGACTTGTCGATGATGGCTTCATCCAGTTCATAAAGGAAACATGGCAGCAGCAAACAGGTCAGACACCTAATCAATCACATGATTTCATTAATCACTTATCTTGTCTCCGCGCTAAAGTGAAATCATGGCAACGGGAAAAATTAGCTTCAAATAGAAGGAAGCTCAATGACATAGATAAAAAACTTAAAAGCTTATCCAAATATTTCAAAAATGCTTCCTTGTCCTCATACACGAGGAAACAAATTTGGGACCTTGAAAAAATGAAGCAGAAGATTTTAGTGGAGGAAGAATCCACATGGCGACTCAAGATTCGGGCCATATGGCTGAGGGAAGGCGACAAAAACACCAAATTTTTTCATAAATATGCCAATAGATGGAGACAGGCGAATTCGATATGGGAGATTAAGGATGTTGTGGGCAATTCTGTATTTTCCCAGGAGGATATATCACGTGAAGCTGTAAATTTCTTCAAAAAGGCATATAGCAGAGATACAGGTAGTGATATAGTCGATATTCTATGGGCCATAGAGCCGTACCCTTCTATGTTTGATGATGAACAAAATGTTGCTCTATTCGTTGCGGTTACAAAGGATGAATTAATATCAACGATGAAATCATTTCAAAAAGACAAGTGTCTGGGACCAGATGGCTAGTCTATTGACTTCTTTATCCATTTCTTTGACTTGTTTAAGAATGACATTCTAAACATGATCAAGGAATCAAGAGTAATTGGAAAAATCAATCATCGTTTATCCTCCACTTACATCGCCCTGATCCCTAAAAAGGCACTATCTACTTCATTCTCAGATTATCGTCCCATTTTTTTATGCAACGTCTTATATAAGACTATATCTAAGATAATTGCAATGCGCATGAGGAATGTTTTATCATTGCATCTGACTCCTAAACAACATGGTTTTCTTAAAGACAACAACATTTTAGAAGCAGTGGCAGTCACACAAGAATCCCTGCATTCTATCCATCACAAAAATCTGGAAGCTGTTATGTTAAAAATCGATCTCAGGAAGGCGTACGACAGTATTGACTGGGGTTACATCCGATGTTTCCTTACAAGGATCGGCCTAGAAAATAGATGTTTGGCATGGATCATGGCGTGTGTAGAACAGGTAAATTTCTCAGTCTTGATCAATGGAGTTCCTACGCCTTTTTTTAAAGCTGCCAGGGGGCTTAGGAAAGGTTGTTCCTTGTCCCCCCTACTTTTCATACTTGCAATGGACTCTCTCAGTCTCCATATCAAGTGGGCGATACAACAAAATATTTGTCGACCCCTTCCTATATGTAGAGGGATAACCATATCTCACAACCTTTTTGTCGACGACATTCTCATCACCGCTATGTTATGCAAAGTTACCTGGATTTGCCTTCACAAGATCTTGGGTAGATTTCAAAGCGCAACAGGTATGTATATAAACGAAGGTAAATCTTATTTTTATGTCCAAGATATAAATGGGAATTTAATTATCTCCCTTTCCCAGTTATTCAATATCAAAGTCAATCCCCTCTAGAACAGCTTTAAATATTTGGGTTTTAATCTAAAAGCTATTGGGTATCGGGTGAAGGACTGGTCTTGGATAATATACCTTTTCTATAAGAAAATTGCTGCTTGGGAGCATACCTACCTTTCAAAAGGTGGATGCTTGATTCTGACCCAAATCGTCCTTCTTCAAACTATGGTATACTAGGCACACTTGTTCTATATTCCATCTGCAATTATAAACAACATGAACAGGATGATTGCCAGCTTTATATGGGGATGCAAGAAGGACCAATTTAAATATCATCTTTCCAGACTTTCTGCTCTGACCTGGCCTAAACATATGGGAGGATGGGGCATTTTAGAATTATCAAAATTCTAGAAGGCACTGCTATGCAAGTCGATGTGGAAAGCTATTATGGGAAACTCCATATGGAGCACGGCAATGCATGCTAAATACATGAACGATAGAGACATGTCATTCTAGATTCAGAAAAATCATTTTGGGGTCCCTCACGTATCTGCTATCTAGAGAGGTTTCAGGAAATTAGAACCATTTTTTAGACAAAACCTCAATTGGAAATTCTAGACAGGTGCAAAATTAATAATTGGACAGGATGAGCTAGCTGGCGGTGTTGGAAAAATTCAAATAAGTCCATCCTTGCTAAAAGCGCTCCATAATCGTGGTTTTTTCTTCTAGGCTAGCGTTATAAGTAAATGGGAGGGAGCCATCCCTCTTTGGAAATCAACAGAGGAACTTCAACTGCGGGAGGACTTAAAGTCTCAATGGAATGATGTTATATTATTGCTTCGTGCCCATGGTATATATCGCTTGACTGACCACGATTTTCTCATATGGAATGGCCTGGGCGGAACCTCAACTGTCCAGGTTAAATTAACATACCGACAACTTTTAACCTTGGAGTCGGGTACTAACGGAGACAATTTTCCCTCTTCTTTCTGGAAAACAGGATGTCCCATGAAGATTATTATATTTGCTTGGCTGGTGTTCCATGATAAGTACCTCACGTGGAAAATTTGCAAAAAAGGAACTGGCAAGGGCCTGCAATCTGCCTCCTGTGTCGAACTATTCTGAAAGTAATTTTCATCTATTTCTTACATGCTCACAGGTCCGGCCAATATGGGAAAACATAGCGGCTCATTTTGGTTTCACACTCGGCTCTTTCTCTTCTATTCCTGTAGCCTTCAATAGCTGGAGCTCCATGTACAAGGGATGGAGGCTTATTCCTTTATTAACAATTTGGACTATTTGGAAATGGAGAAACAATAGGCTCTTCGATGCTAAAATGGAACCCATTTCCTCTTTTGTGTCATCTATCATATCCCAATACAACACCCTGGATATGGCTAGACAAATTAAGAGCTGTAAAAGGAAAAACAACACAGCAAAAGACAATAGACACAGAGGCGATAGAGACCATTCGACAAGGAAGTCCATGGATCCTCCATGTGCTTATTTTGATGGAGCAGCACAACAGGGGACGAGTGCATGTGGTGTCTTCATCAAGACAACAGAGGAACAGTCTTATGAAATCCATTGGAATGCAAGACAGGGTTCCAACAACAGAGCTGAGGTCGTGGCATTAGAGGGACTCCTATCTTTTTGTACTTTCCTAGACATCCCGGAGCTACATATATATGGAGACTCAAAGATAATTACTGATTATGTTGTGTCAAAGCACAACATTGAAAATATCCTTCTTGCTGGATCGCTGAACAGAATTACTTCTTTATGGAACAACAAGAAGAATTATACTATCTCT
This sequence comes from Pinus taeda, assembly GCA_000404065.3. Taxonomy (NCBI): domain Eukaryota; kingdom Viridiplantae; phylum Streptophyta; class Pinopsida; order Pinales; family Pinaceae; genus Pinus; species Pinus taeda. The sequence goes on along the minus strand of APFE030594613.1, from coordinate 93,868 downwards.
CATACAGCCAGATCAAACAACAACGAAGCTGATGCATTATCCAAAGAAGGCCTAAATTCTCCCCAAGGTGTATGGAGAATGCAGATTAAAACGACAAGTTACTGCTTTCAGATTCAGGACTTTTGTCTTCCTGACATATAATTCAATTGAAACAGTTTTATATGGTTTGTATTTTCTTACTCTCTGAGATATTTCAGGTCATACACAGCCAGGTATGCACATATATTTCCTCTGCTGTCTTTAACACAATTTTGTCAATAGCTGATGATCTTATGCTTCTATATCCATCAGAATATTTTGTATATATTCCGGACATACATCTTAAAATATGCCTTTTTGTTGGGTGTGGGGAAATCCGCACAACTGTCTATGTAAAGCCATCTTGTTGAATATACAATATGAATATATATGCTTTTTTCGTGCTGAAAAAAAACTATTAACTAAAAGTTGTATTAACTAACAAAATAAACAAAATCCCCTTATTTAATTACATAAATATTAATAGTGGTTGGTAAACTCATAAAAAGATTCAAGTATCTAAAAATACATTTGGTGAAATTGTGAATATTAAATTATAAGAAATATGAGCAATAGAATAGAGAGATATTAGACAAACCATTCACCGAAAGTTATATATACAAGAATGCTTTTCTAATGACAAAGTATTCAAGTTTTGATAATTGGTGTTGTTCACTGAGGTTATAATTTCGGTAGAAATACAAAAATTTAAGTATCTAAAAATATATTTAGTGAAATTGTGAATATTAAAATATGAGAAATATGAGTTAGTAAAATAAGGAGAGATATCAGAAAATCGTTGACTAAAACTTATATATACATGCTTTTTTAATGACAAATTATTCAAGTTTTGATAATTGTAGTTGTAAAGATATATTTTTACTTGGACTTTTTTTGATGATGGAAATAGATTTAACATCATCATTTTGATGATGAAAATAGATTTAGCACCATCAAAAATCCCTAGAACACTCAAAATCTTGAAACTTGACAACTGTAACCTGGATTTCCCAAAATTTCCACTAATTTTGTTCAAAATTGTACAAAAATTTCCATTACTTTCCAAAAAAATTATAAACTAAAGCTTTAATAATTCCTTTCTAATAGTTCTCTGTAATCCCTACCTTTTCTGTGCATTTGTCAGCATACTTACCACTCTCAAGTTCAACGGCCCTTCCAATCTATGTTTTAAACTTTTACCTGATGATAAACAAACACCCCTTCACATTCTTCTCAAGCTGTAACCTTAACACATATTGTGCACCTGATCACCTGATTAGAAATCAGATATGTTATTGGTGCCCTAGGTAGGGGCCACATTATCACGCATGTTTGTTCCTATTTTGATTTTTCTTACAATATTCTCTCCCGGTTTCATGGGAGATTCTTGGGAAACCTGCAATAGAGCCAAGCGTTTTTAGAGGGCCTGCATATAGGAGAAACCAAACAGTAACTTCTACGATGCCATAATAGTAGAACCACTAGAATGCTAGACAACACGATAGACCGTTCTCACTTTATATACATTTGCTTGATGGCATGGCAGACATCATGACACACTCCCATTATATATACACACATAGCCACGTTTGATGTAGACAACACAATAGAGACTCTCAGGGTAAAAATTTCAAATCTAAAATACCCATGAAATTTGAAAATTTGATAGTTTTTGCTTGATGGCAGATAACACGTTACACTCACGGTATATATGTGTGCTTGATGGCAAACATCATGATACACTCCCATTATATATATATACATACATACACACGCACACGCAAAGGCACGTTTGATGCAGACAACACAATAAAGACTCTTAGGGTAAAAATTTCAAATCTAGAATACCCATGAAATTTGACAGTTTTTGCTACTTTAATACTTGTTTTTATTATTTTAAGAAATGATTTTTGATAGTTCAAGAAATTTTTTAGCTGTATTTGACACACAAATCACCATGGCCAAGCGAGACACTTTGGTGTATGAGATCCCCTTGTTTATGGGACAAGAGATCCACCTCGAACTCCTAAGTCTAAGAAGGTATACATACTCTACCCCCTTCGGTTTTGAACCTGTGACCTCTTAAGAGGAAACACATGCTCTTAACCATTAGGCCCAGTGAACATGTAAATATAATATTATTAATATTACATGATGTTTGATTATTTTATTTTTGATTGACATATAATATTTAAATTAACAAATTAAAAGTATTTGTATCACTAAAATATTTCAATATTTATATTAACAATATAATTTTATATCAACTTTATATAGAAACAAATAAAGTAAATGTTGCATGGAGAGACCCTATACAACCCAGTATGAGAGAGGTGTTATCCCATACTGTTACATTTAAAAATAAAAAAGAATACTTACATTAACAAATTAAAAAATAGTAAGAAAAAAATGATTTAGAGCACGCCTTAATTTTATATCAATTTTCACTTTTAAAAATTTGATGTAATTAGCGTGGAGAATTGAAGTATTATAACATTATGTAAATTAGTGGAATTGAAGTTATACTGGTATGACGGAATCTTGATATCAATATCTAATATATATTAATTATACACACACACACACACACCACACACATAATATATATATATATGAGAGAAGAGAGAGAGAGGAGAGGAGGAGAAGAGAGAGAGAGATGTAATTCTTTCCTAGTTTAAGAATAGTGTAAATACGTAAAAATAAATATTAATTTGAATACATTATTTATATTCATTTTTCATAATAAATACTATTTAAAACATAAGAGAACTTTCCTGAAGTATTTTTTAACATTAGGTTGAAATTGACGTCATACTGAGTAGTAGGTATTCAATATATATATCTATATATATACTTAATATATAGAGAGGAGAGAGAGAGAGAGAATGAGAGACGAGAGGAGAGATGTATTCATTTCACTAGTTAAAAAATAGAGTTGATAAAATAAACATTAAATATAATTTATTGAGAATCATTATTTATGATTATTATTATTTATAATGACATATACTATTTTAACAACATAAAAAATTTTCTGAAGTGATTTTTATATTAAATCTATAAGGTGTGTCTACCTATCTCTTTTTGGTTATTTTTAACATTTTAAGGAAAATAATATATCTATATAAACATGTAAATTTTTTTAAATAAATGGATCCTAGATCATAAACGTATCATAATATTAAAGAAAAGTGATTCAAAACACTTACCTATAATATAAGAGAGAAATATTATTAATTCATTTTTTGATGTGAGTTGAAACTTCCTTTAACTTTTATATATTGATGTAAATCTATAACTAAAATACAAAGTATAGTTCACTTTTTAATAGGTGTGTAATCAAAATACAAAATAATATAAAATAGAAATATTGTCCATTCAACTTTTGTGGTAAGTTGAATTTTTTTTTTGAAGCGCCCGTGAGGCACACGATCCACTGAATTTTGTATGATGTATTATATTTCCTTAATATAACATGATGCTTTTTCTTCTGAAAAAAGTTGAAATTTTTTTAACCTTTTATATAATGATGTAAATTTATAATCAAAATACAAATAGAAGTCACAATATATGTGTAATCAAAACACAAAATAATATAAGATAAAAGCATTATCTATTTACTTTTTGTTGCGAGTTGAAACTTCCTTTAACCTTTTACATATATTGATGTAAATCTATTACCAAATAACAAAGTAAAAGTCACATTTTAATAGATGTGAAACCAAAATGCAAAATAATTTAAGATATAAATATTATCCATTCAATTTTTTTTATGTAAGTTGAATCTTCCTTTCACCTTTTACATATTGATGTAAATTTATAACCAAAATACAAAGTAGAGGTAATTATTTAATAGATGTGTAATTAAAATATAAAATAATATAACTTATAAATATTATCTATTCAATTTTTGTTGTAAGTTGAAATTTCCTTTAACCTTTTATATATTGATGTAAATCTATAACCGAAATACAAAATAGAGGTCATTTTTAATAAATGTGTAATAAAAATACAAAATAATATAATATAAGATAGAAATATTATCCATTCAATTTTTGATGTATATATATTGATGTAAATCTATAACCAAAATACGAGTCTAGTTCGGTAGATGTGCCACCTCTCTCTATCCCTTCTACTTCTAAAAATATTCCTTCTTCAGATGATGACGGCGAGGATGACAATCCTCCCCCACCTTCTCGGGATCCTCCTTCAACTCCTCAACTTCCAAAATGGGTCTGCGCTACTCGGGATGTAGTAGATGCTCTTACAAGTGATCCTACATATCAGCATCGTACATGTTCTTAGTTCGACAGAGCCTCTTCTTTACTGGCTCAAGCTTCAGCGAATTACGATCCTGACACCTTTGCAGAAGTTTCAAGCCATCCAGATTGGGACACAACTATGAATGAAGAATATCGTTCATCATTGGCAAATGATACATGGGACCTTGTTCCTCTTCCAAAGGGACAAAAACTTGTCTAATGCAAATGGGTTTATAGAACCAAGTTTGGACCAGATGGAAAAGTTGATAAGCATAAATCTCGTCTTGTTGCTGAGGGTTTTTCACAATTTGAAGGAATTGACTATACTAAAACCTTATCCCTTGTTTCCAAAATGAACTTTATCCGTCTTGTTCTTTCCCTTGCTGCCTCTTTCAAAGGGGAAGTCCGTCAAATGGATGTTAAATCCACCTTCTTACATGGGGACTTGCATGAAGAAATCTATATGGAACAACCTCCTTGCTTTATGCAAACAGACTCCAACCTTATATGTCGGCTTAAGAAATCCCTTTATGGTGTTAAGCAAACCCCTCGGGCTTGGTATGCCAAAATGGATAAATTTCTTTTAGATACCGACTCTTCTAGGTGTCATTCTGACAATATTGTCTACACCAAGAAAGTGGGTAAGTCTCTTATCATTCTTGTTCTTTATGTTGATGATCTTATCCTTACTGGTAGTGATCCCAACCTTA